>JALPQI010000955.1:0-163715 GCA_025490895.1 Thaumatotibia leucotreta | reverse complement strand
AAATAAAAATGTCCTTCTAATGACGCTTTTAAAAGTTTTGCGTTTGAGAAATCTGAAGACTTTTATTCCAGTACATTGCGCTGCTAACACATTTTATCTAGGTACATTAGAACTGTCCCCGTTAATCTCTTAAACATATTTTCAGTAGTAGGATGTCAATTGATTTAAAGTAAGTACGTATATATTTTGATTGGTTTCAAATTTACAAATTTAATGGAAGAAAAAACTACTGTTCCTTTTTAAACGGTTTTTATTAACTTCACCGCGTATCAACTGTCGTCGATGCTTCAAATCTTGTGATCGATTTTTCGACCACTTCTACTGCACCAAAATTAATGAGTTTTGGAACTCGTGTCAAGTCCCCATGACAATGCAATATTATAATATTTGTATCCTTGTACCCTCAAAGCCTGATGCTGCAGACGTACTGCTTACCTTAACCGAGAGTGTTAGACACGTGAAAATGAAAGTATAGCATGTTTGGCATAATCAAATACTAACAGCCTGATCTTGACTTCCAACTCCTCACTCCTTATGCTACAGTACTGCCCACAATAACCGCATGGTATATCTTTTATCGATTTCTTGATTTTTGTTAAGTTCTTTAGATATTAAGTAAAAACATGCGAATACATACATACATAAATACTAACGTCCAACTCCTCAGATCTGATACTCCAGTGTTACCGCCTGCTACAACCGCTAGGTTTAGCGATCTGTAGATTTTGAAGTACTGCTTTAGACATTTGGTAGAATCATACGGATTTCATTATCATAATCATCATCATATCAGCCGAACGACGTTCACTGGTGAATATAGGCCTTCCCCAAAGATTGCCACAAGGACCGGCCCTGTGCCACCCGCACCCAGTGACCTTCACCAGGTCATGAGTCCACCTTGTGGGGGGCCTACCCACGCTGCGCCTTCCGATACGTGACCACCACTCGAAAAACTTACCGCCCCAACGGCCATCGGTTCCACGCGCGACGGGTCCCGCCCACTGCCACTTCAGTTTAGCGATTCGAAGAGCTATATCGGTTTTTTTGGTTCTGCTGCGGATGGTCTCATTTCTAATCCGATATCGCAGAGAGACTCCTAGCATAGCACTCTCCTTTGCGCTTTGGGTGACATTGAGCATTCTTATAAGGCCCATTGTAAGCAAGCACGGTTTAGTACCGTAGGTCATCACTGGCAAAATACACTGATCAAAGACTTTCGTCTTCAACCCTGCGGAATATTGGACGAAAAAATACAGACGGATTTAATACTGACTTCCAACTCCTCAAACCTGATGCTGCTGAGACACGTGTCACTGCCAGCCATGTCGGGCCTGCGGCCCTCCAGCTGATAGAGTGACAGCGTGAGTGGATCGCGTAGCGTAGGGCGACCCGTCGGGCCTGCGGCCCTCCAGCTGATAGAGTGACAGCGTGAGTGGACCGAGTAGGGCGAGCCGTTGGGCCTGCGGCCCTCCATCTGATAGTGTGACAGCGTGAGTGGATCGCGTAGCGTAGGACGACCCGACGAACCTTCGGCCCTCCACCTGATAGAGTGACAGCGTGAGTGGATCGCGTAGGGCGAGCCGTCGGGCCTTCGGCCCTCAAGCTGATAGAGTGACATCAGCGTGAGTGGACCGCGTAGGGCGAGCCGTCGGGCCTGCGGCCCTCTGGTCGATAAACTGACAGCGTGAGTGGATCGCGTAGCGTAGGGCGACCCGTCGGGCCTGCGGCCCTCCAGCTGATAGACAGCGTGAGTGGAGCGCGTAGGGCGAACCGTCGGGCCTGCGGCCCTCCAGCTGATAGAGTGACAGCGTGAGTGGATCGCGTAGCGTAGGGTGACCCGTTGGGCCTGCGGCCCTCCAGCTGATAGAGTGACAGCGTGAGTGGACCGCGTAGGGCGAGCTGTTGGGCCTGCGGCCCTCCAGCTGATAGAGTGACAGCGTGAGTGGATCGCGTAGCGTAGGGCGACCCGTCGGACCTTCGGCCCTCCGGCTGATAGAGTGACAGCGTGAGTGGATCGCATAGGGCGAGCCGTCGGGCCTTCGGCCCTCCAGCTGATAGAGTGACATCAGCGTGAGTGGACCGCGTAGGGTGAGCCGTCGGGCCTGCGGCTCTCTGGCCGATAAACTGACAGCGTGAGTGGATCGCGTAGCGTAGGGCGACCCGTCGGGCCTGCGGCCCTCCAACTGATAGAGTGACAGCGAGAGTGGATCGCGTAAGGCGAGCCGTCGGGCCTTCGGCCCTCCAGCTGATAGAGTGACATCAGCGTGAGTGGACCGCGTAGGGCGAGCTGTCGGGCCTGCGGCCCTCCAGCTGATAGAGTGACAGCGTGAGTGGATCGCGTAGCGTAGGGCGACCCGTCGGGCCTGCGGCCCTCCAGCTGATAGAGTGACAGCGTGAGTGGAGCGCGTAGGGCGAACCGTCGGGCCTGCGGACCTCCAGCTGATAGAGTGACAGCGTGAGTGGACCGCGTAGGGCGAGCTGTTGGGCCTGCGGCCCTCCAGCTGATAGAGTGACAGCGTGAGTGGATCGCGTAGGGTGAGCTGTCGGACATGCGGCCCTCCAGCTGATAGAGTGACAGTGTGAGTGGACCGCGTAGGGCGAGCCGTCGGGCCTGTGGCCCTCCAGCTGATAGTGTGACAGCGTGAGTGGATCGCGTAGCGTAGGGAGACCCGTCGGGCCTGCGGCCCTCCAACTGATAGAGTGACAGCGAGAGTGGATCGCGTAAGGCGAGCCATTGGGCCTTCGGCCCTCCAGCTGATAGAGTGACATCAGCGTGAGTGGATCGCGTAGGGTGAGCCGTCGGGCCTGCGACCCTCTGGACGATAAACTGACAGCGTGAGTGGATCGCGTAGCTTATCAGCTTGACAGCTCTATCGAGTGACAGCGTAATTGGACCGCGTAGGACGAGCCGTAGGGCCTGCGGCCCTCCAGCTGATAGAGTGACAGCGTGAGTGGTTCGCGTAAGGTGAGCCGTCGGGCCTGCGGCCCTCCAGCTGATAGGGTGACAGCGTGAGTGGATCGCATAGCATAGGGCGAGTCGTCGGGCCTTCGGCCCTCCAGCTGATAGACTGACAGCGTGAGTTGATCGCGTAGGGCGAGCCGTCGGGCCTCGCTTTAAACTTGATTTTCTCAATAATCCAAATTGATTGATATATTCCTTATTGTCAGATCTCTGTTATCTAAGGTATTGTATGAATAACACGTCCAGTTGAGACACTTCGGGCATTCAAGCTGACATTTTTTTAGTGTCGGATTTCAAAAAATATCTATTCAGCAGCGATTCCCCTCTCGTTACACATAAAATATTGTGCATTATGTTTACACATGTTTGTGTCGTGATTAAAGCGCGAGAGTTAAACGCTAGCATTCCTAATTGTTTTGCTTATTACAAACAACATCCTTTGATCTAGAATAAGTTGCACTAAAAACTTAAAAATAAAATAAGTAAAAAAAGTTTTAAGTTAAACGGTTTTTATTGCACCAAAAACTAGAAAATAAAAATTTGTTGTAACTAACCGTAGATGCTACTTTTTGTAGATTAGTCACGTGAAACTATTATCACTGTAGTCTTCCCAAGTCGGATGCTGAAAGCCACGTTTAGCCTCTATGTCAGTGGATTAAGCGTATCCAAATCGAAAACTTTTACCAAACTAAAATAAAAACGTGGGGCGTTATTATGAAGAAACATACAAGTTCAAAATATGAATTTATAGCTTTAATTTTTCAATGAATCATTCATCTGTTCCAACACTTCTACAGAGGTAAAAAACTTTTATCAAGGCCAGAACAAAACTTATTACTCTATTGCTGTCTTGATTTCTACGTGTGTTCTTAAATATAATAGTGACTTAATCACAATTGCGTACGCCCCACGTTTTTATTTCAGTTTGGTAAAAGTTTCCGATTAGGATACGCTTAATCCACTGACATAGAGGCTAAACGTGGCTTTCAGCATCCGACTTGGGAAGACTACAGTGATAATAGTTTCACGTGACTAATCTACAAAAAGTAGCATCTACGGTTAGTTACAACAAATTTTTATTTTCTAGTTTTTGGTGCAATAAAAACCGTTTAACTTAAAACTTTTTTTACTTATTTTATTTTCTAAGAAAGGGACACTTTTTTTGTTGCAGCACTGTTACTTAGCCACGCCTGGTAATTCTTCTTTTTGAAATACAATGTTTTGAAACAAGCATATATTAGGAAGAAAAAACCGCAGCAATGTAACAGGTTCATAGTTGTCCCAAGTTTTATATGTTTTATTAATTTAACTACTCTTTAGTATGAAAGTTGAACTCCAGTGTAATATATATTTTTGAGTATACTTTTATTAATAAATATATTGTTTAATTTATATCTAAAATAAATTAGAACTATAAATAATAATATGAGAGCTGAGCAATAATTACATCTACGCAGGCGCAATTCATTTGTTGATGCATAACTAAATATGGTAAAAAAGAATATGAGAGTTAGTCACAAAAAAATAGAAGAATTACAAATAACGTTAATTAAGCTCTTCTTTTTGAAACTATTTCAATATAGAACGTGCCGTTTGCCGATAGCAGGTCGGCTTCTAATCTTACCTCTGATTGTGAGACATTTCTCACAATTTTTACGACGCCATTATGGCTCTCTACGACCGAGTGTGTTAAATTGGGAAGCCGATGGAAAGCCAAGTTGCTATTCCTCGCGGATGTTCGACGGAGAAAAATATTTAGTCCGCTGATACTTATCAACATAGAAACAGCGAAAAACTTGGGACAGCTTAAATAACTGGGGGGGGGGGCTACCATGATCTATTATTAATGCGATTCCGTTTAAAACCTTATCTGAATCACTATATGTGTCATAGAATAACTGTTAAAAACTGACAAGCAGAACTTAAACTGAATTGCATTTAAGAATACATGGTCAAGGATGGTGAAACAGGCCCTTACAGTATTTTATTTCTCCTGACTAACCCATTTGGATCGATCACTATCATCTAACTGTTACTAAGCTGGACTAAAACCTGTAACTTTTTACGTAAGTAGTTTAGATAAAGAACTATGTATACTAAGAAATGAGAGGTGAATATCACTATCGCATTGCCGCAAGTCGAGTCTCGATTATAATTATAAACGTGAAATTTAAAGATTTTATGATGGAACGATTATCAATGGAAAAACGATAAGATTTTTATGGTGGTCCTTCATGAAAGCTTGTGTGTGATAGCGATTGGAATTTCATGAATTTCAGTGTTCGGCTTAGTTACGCAACTATCTCAATTAGTGAATTTCTTGAAGGCGTTATCTTAATCACACTATCATGTTACAAAGACCGAGCGTTCATTAATGAAATAATTAAGGTAGTTATTAATTGATGTTTTTTATGAACCACATTACCGCGTGGAGAAGGCAACAAGAAGACATGTCTCTACCTCAACACTGTGAGTGTTGTAAGAGTCGAGTAAGAGATTGAAAGTCATTGTCCATTTACTGAATATTATTTAAGGCTCTTTAAAGAAATTTCAATCAGACTCAAATACACTACAGAAGACCAAAGTCGTGGCTACCTGGTTCAACACATTAGCCTCTCAATCCAGCGGGGCAATGCTATCAGCATATTTGGTACCATGCCGTGGGGGCGTTTTTAGATTTAGATTTAGTTTAGGTTTGTTTTGTAATATTATTATTTAATTTTGTATAATATTATAATATTTTAGCCTATATAATGTCCCTCTGCTGAGCACAGGCCTCCTCTCATATTATGAGAGGGATTGGGCTATAGTTCCCGCGCTGGCTTTTGTTATAAATATACAAAATTAGAGAATTTTGTATATTTATATGCCAAATAACTATCCTGTAATATTTGGACATTGGCTTATTAGTAATTTGTTTAGCATCAACAACGAAATTAATCAATAATGTCATTTTTAATGACTGCTGTATGATTATAAGTTCCATTAAATCCAAAAACCTAGCTTAGCTTAGTAAAATACTATTACCAAATCGTATTTTATTTTTAAACATTTTCAAAATCCTATAAACCTATTAACTCATCGGATCTAACCGACGCACTTTAAAATATTCAACGATTTTAATGGTTGCCTCCATATACTATTAACTAATATAATATTTCCAGACGCTCTCACTAAGTCAAAACTATCAAAACACAAAAGGTCATGAACACTTCTCCTTGTATTTATTCGATACGCACACGTCAACGATTGTCATAGTCTATGACCTGTGTAAGTAAAAGTTATCTAAATGTAGGAACTTATTATGTTCTGTACATATACTAATTATTTTATTCAGCGATGGTGACCGTCTTCAATGATTCACCCGTATTAAATGTACATTCTGTAGATGCCCAACAGACGGACTTAAGGTTATCAACATGATAAGATAATATAAAGGTGGACGATATTCGATAGAGTACGGGTCACTTTTGGATGAGGTTAGAACAGGACCGGACCCAGTGGCGTACAAGAAGAGAGGCCAATGCTCAGCAGTGCTGCCCTGCTAAGCGAAATAGTGATATCTCAAAAATAGAGGCATTTGGAAATGGAATCGTCAGCTATAGAATTTAAGCTGCATGTTTGTATTAAATTTTATTTTTAGATATCGCTATTATGCTTAACAGGGCAGAGTGGGCGAGTAACGGCTGGAAATGATTATAATGATGATGAATATAAAGAGAAGAGATCAATGAAGGATGAATATAAAGTTCAAAAAAAATATTATGTTAACTAATAAAACATTTTGCTAACAACTGAAATTATTGTGGTTTACAGATCTATTGTTGCAGTACCGACATCAATCGGCTCTGAATAAAATAATTGAACATTTGAAATTAATCACAAATTATCAGATAAAATCTAATTAATAGGATATTATTTTGAAAATGATCCACGTTCAGTGAATCGGACACAGGCCTTTTAATTTAATTACATTCTAAAATGTACCGAGCCATGTTTTGTGTTCATGAATGATTCGGCAATTTGTCCAGCTTATATTTTGTGTGGCTCTGATATAATAGTCATCACCATCATTATCATATCAACCGAAAGACGTCCACTGCTATAAATAGGCCAATACCACTTTATTCGTTACTTTGAGTGCTATTTTGCATTTGAATTCACTATCGTGAACCATTACAGTAAGTTAAGTCATTGGCCCTCAGTAAATAACTATCCCTTATCGAGCCGGTCAACCACGGTTTTATTGTCCTGAAGTGTATGGCCGGACGTTTGAGGCCGTAACGTGGCCGTTAGCCAGAATGGACTGTTGTTAGTTAGCGACAATGAGGGCCATATATCAGAGGGACGATGGCATAATGAACGGCCCACGACTGTAATCTACTCATCAGCGTAATAGCAAACCTTTGCGTGAGTGCGTGATCGGTTTAAGCGAGTTTGGTGACCAAGCGTTTTCACAATGTAAAGTGGTAAAATTTATAGTACCAGCTGACCTCAAACGTAAGCTCTCTGAATTTCAAAGGAAAAAAAATTAACTGGCTGGTCAAATTTGCGTCAAAATTTGCGTGAGTGCGTGATCGGTTTAAGCGAGTTTGGTGGCCAAACATTTTCACGATGTAAGCATTAGTGCTAATTAAATTTATAGTACCAGTGAACGTCAAAATTTCAAAGTGAATTTCAAAGGAAAAAAATTTAACTGGCTGGTCAAATTTGCGTCAAAATTTGCGTGAGTGCGTGATCCTGATCAGTTTAAGCGAGTTTGTGACCAAGTCAGCATTTTCACTTTGTAAAGTGCATAAGTGGTAAAATTTATAGTACCAGTTGACCTCAAACGTATGACGTCTGAATTTCAAAAGCCAACTTATCATCTGGCTGGTCAAACTATAATAAATATTGTAAAGCAAAATATATCTATGCCATAAAATAAGCGAGTAAGTAAAATATATCGATGTCACAAAGTTGTGTTGCGTTGATGACGATTGTTGTTTACTTGGTATTCCAATCTCTCTTTTTCCAGTACGTCTTGGGTACGTAGCTAAGATGCCAATCGCTGACGCTCAGCAGCGTAGGTCTCTCACTCATTCTTTTCTTATTAGTGTGAAAAAGGCAGTTGCGTTACCTTCGCCACTTAGCTTTAGCTACGAAAACTGTTAATTGGTTAGTTCCCGCTATTCTTCATAGTCCGCATCCAAGTCATCCTGCCAACTCCTTCCTATATTATTTCGGCTCAATATACTGAGCGTGACTTGTTGCGCTTTACACTACTATACGTAGTTATGTGATACATACTGTATAACTATCACCCTCTCCCAGCCATATCCACTGAACCATTTACGTACTAACAATAGGCAATGTAAACGATTGTAACTATTAACCATTATTGTAGGTACTCTAAAAGTAGTAACGAGCGCATTATCTGCTAATGGCAGGCCCTGTGATATACGTTGCTGCATCCAACTAAACAAATTTGCATAATTTTGCCGACACCACAAACTGCACTCGTATTCCTAACGCTAATCGTGCCTCACTAGAACATGTACCATCATGATCATCATAAACTTAAGAGTTGTTTTCTTGTCGGTAGAGCAATTTCCAGTTTTTCCCTTTTTTACATTTTTACCATCTGATACGACGCTCTCTTCACTTGACTTTTTCTTTATTTTGGTCTCTCTCTCTCTCTCTCTCTCTCTCTCTCTCTCCTTGGAAATTGTTATCCTCATCTGATGGTGAAGTCTGCCTTCCTCGTCTTCTCTTTCCACTTTGCTCTGTCTGTCGTGTCGTCTTGAGAAACATTGCAGCACTTTAGGTCTTGGTTGAGTCTTTTTGGGTTTTCCTCTTCTTTTGGGTTGTGAGAGTTTGAAGGTCAAGGCGGATTGTAAATTTCTTTATCTTGGTCTATGCAGCTACATCTCGGTTTGATTCCACCTTTGCTTGCAAGCCTTCTTTCCAGAATAATTTCGAGAAGAAGGTCGTGTTTCATGAATCATTCAATCAATCAACCCAATACCTATGTTTTGCTTAAACTGTGTGAAATGCGGCTTTCCATAAAAAACGAAGTAAACAAAAATCTAACCTTAGGCGCTCTGGCATTAATTATCTTTTGCTATTATTATGCTTTTTATGCTCAGCGCTGTGTACATAAGGTACAGCCAGCTGCAGACTGTACATTGGTTTTGTATCAGCGGTTAATATTTTCCTTGTCAGTAAAAATTAAGTGCAGGTAGCAATGTACAAGTTGCAGAACATTTTCAAAATTGCGGAAATGTAGTCGGAAATTTTCGAGAATTTTCATGAAAATTAATGCGTAAGTTCTCATTGAGATTGTTTCCATGAGAACTTATAAAAAAGTTTTATGAAGAATATTGTATTTCACAATTGAGTAAACAAGGCAAAAAATATACCTTGAAAGGCATGTATAATTGTATATACAACGGCTTTGGCATGATTAGATTGCTTGTAAAATTTAAATTGCTGAGAACATTCTCTGTAGAAGTTTCATAACTTATGAAACTTCTCCTCGGTACATTGCTACACTGAAAAAAATATTTACCAAAGTGACTTAGGTTGGCTATATTACGAGGAAACTTTGATATATGTAACAAATCCTTGCTATCAAATTTACAAAACTAAAAAGGTTGAAGTCAATACCAGAGTTCTGGTTAAATCAACAAAGAACATTGTACATTATACCAAACAACTGGTGAAATCAACAAAAACTGGTGTAATCAACCAAATTAATTTAGTAAAATGCCAACATAAAAAGTTTGGTAAAATCAAAAAAAATATTGTGATAGGACCCAGTCAACCTTTATTTCCGGTTAGAATTACGCAAGATCTGATAAATCCAACTTAGCATTTTTTTCAGTGTAAGTGCAGGTCACGCTTGGAATTCGTATACTTAGACGGCCGGCAACGACAGACGGGTGTTTACCAAAATTGTACGATTATGTTCGCGTGTTGACAAACCCAGTGGACGATGGAACCGGACGCTCCGCTCAGGCCCCACGACTACTCGGTCAGTTTAAAACACTAACTGAAACCGACGGTACATCGTAACGACATGACGTGTGATTGACACACCGTACACTTCAGACTGCCAAGTCTTTTTTTGGTAAACTATTTATCCCTCAGTCATGGTCAGGCATATCTTTTATGGCGCGTGGTGATGGCAGTAAGAATACATTTGTAATCACCCCAACTCTAGGGTGTTGTAAGAGTCGACAAAGGGATTGAAGAGTCACTGACTGATGATTGACTATTCATTTATGAATTTGGATGATGAGCAGCAGCATACTTGGACCTGGTCTTTAATGGGCATCTACCTCCTAATGCGACCATACGCGTTTTATACGCATCCAGTACCCACAAAATCAGCAAGAATCTCGCCGTGGGATTAGATCGGTTTGTGTAAGATTTATCCAAGATAAGATAATCAAAAAATGGATAGTAATCACTGAGTGAGCAGCATTCTCAAGACTAATGCATAATCTCGGATCGGATTATACTGGTCTATCTCAAGCGATTACCTTGCTCAGTGGACGATGGAATAGCGGCCAGCACGGCTGATTAACCCATCATTAACGCAGTCACATTAGTTTGGAGTGCTAATGTCCGTTTTCGTGTGTAACGAACGATATTAACTGCCATATTTTGAGCGATAGGGTGTACTGAATAGTCAAATCAGATCGTGTTTTGGCACGATGCGCATTTATCAACGAGTTTTTATTTAATTTCAACTGTCCAAATATGTAACTAGTAAACCATATTTACGTATCCCAACGTATAGTCCATTCATCCTTAGCTGTCTTATCTAGTAAACAACTTTCTATCCTAAAAGTACACGTTTTCTGTTGTAAACTGCCATATTTATTTGCCTATACCAAAATACCTGAGTCCGTATTTGTGCAGTCCGTCCATAGTGATCAGTAAATTGCTTATTTTTTAATCAAGAAAGCAGCAGTTTACAACAGAAAACGTGTACTTTTAGGTTAGAAAGTTGTTTACTAGATAAGACAATTAAGGATGAATGGACTTTAGATAACTATTTAGCTGGTATTATGCATGCAAAATAATGATAATAATTAACCTGATTTGATGATTAAGTCGGAACAAAGAAACTTGGGAATGAAACGACGTAACCCTATCAAACTAATTCTAAAGTGTCCAATTAGACTTGTCTTGTATTTTACTAGGTGTAGTACTCATCGTCATCGTTTCAGTCATAAGATGTCTACTGCTGAATATAGGCCTCCCCATTGGACCTCCTTATCCACAGGTTGGACGTACCTACATCCGGCTTCACTCGGCGATCTTCATAAGATCGTCTGTCCATCTTGTGGATCATGATTCCCATTAATTTTATTACCTATCAACCACATCTAAACCGTACGGCCTTTGACATAAGAATGCCCGACAATTGGGAGCATAGGTAATTGGCGGGCATCCTCAAATCCGCCAAATCCAAATGAAAGCTTGTATCAAAAATTTATTTTTTAGGACAGATAGTGCTTTATAGTATTTATAGATAATGGTTAATTTTTTGACACGTTAAACTTCTTTAGGGTTCTCTATCCAATATTCTAAGGTGGGTAGCAAGGTCGTTGAATGAGACACTTCAAGTAATAGAATATACTATATTATAACCATGAGTACAATTACAGTGTTTTGGGCACGGAAGCTAGCGTCAGACTGCGCGACCTAGCTTACCGCGGGGGGGCGGCACTGGCCGCGGGCTTTGCTAAGTCAGCTCATATCTCGGTGTACGTGCACTTGCATATGTGCTGACTTGTTACATGTCCCTATATTACTTCCCCCCTTTAAAAACAAAAAAAAATTTTTAACGAAAAGTTACATACAATTGATCTCTCTTTTGGGATCTAGCTTTATGACTCCGTCCGTGTGACTCCGGCCTTACATAATTGTTATGGCTAACTACTCAAATGGCATGTGAGCGCGAGTTCCGCTGATTAGGCGCGACGCGCGTCCACATGTCGTTACAATGTAACATAATATATTATATGATTGTAACTGTATATAGTACAATGAAACAAAGAGTTTCAACATGAGTCGGTAGGTAAAATATGACACACTTGTACCTAAGGGCAAAGTATTTCACTTGTATTAACTTTCACATTTATGGTTTAACAATGAAATAAAAGTTTTGTTACATAACATTTGTTTTACTGCCCTATTATTTGTCTTAGCAATAAACAAAGTGTAATTAATTTGCTAGTGATTTACACGCATAAGATTAACTACATCATAAAACACTTGACAATTGGTAAAAACAATAGAAAAAAATAATCAGAATTACAACAATGAAAATGTCTTTCACTTACTAATAGATTACAGGTTGCTGTTGTTTGGGCTGTGGTTGTTCCCTGTGCACAACCACTGTCGTCGGTTGAGCTCTGGCCACGGCTTTTTGTAACCAGGCTCGCGTACACTGTCTGCATTTTGTTTGCACGAAGTATAGTAGAAACAGTATCAATATAACAGAAATAGTTATGAGTACCCAACTCAAATAGTTCAGCTTGGCGTCGACCTGGCCTGTGACGCTATGAACTTCGGCAATTGCTATATTATTGTGTGACTGTTCTTCTTTACTTTGGTTATAGCCCATATTGATTGCCAAATTTACAATAATTAGACAAAAGTCCTGTTATGTACGTGTTGCACGCAGGCAAGTGAAACAGTTACAAAAAATTTATAAAATAAACCTACTTTAAAATATGCAAACATGCTTACCACTGTGCAATGTCGCAACATACTTAAAATTAGCTAGTTCGACATAATAACTATGTCAGATGTCAGTCAACCATTACTTTGGGTTTACCGATATACGATGATATCTTGCTATCGCAAAATGCATTGTTTTAAAGGTTGAGGGTTTATTTATAATAGTAAATGGTAAAAGTTAAAAAAAATAAAAATAAACGTATATACACGATGCACTTTTATATATAATCGTCAGCGAACCTGACCGGTGGTTTAACTACTCTACCGCTTCTGGTGGTGCGCGGTATCGCGCTCGCTTCGCTTTCGCCTCGCGCTGCAGTGGAGTGGCTTACCTTAGTACTCTCGTCGCTATCGTTTACAATATTGTCATTCCATATGTAAGCTGGTTTCAATCGGTCAATTGAAATACGAGCTTGCCTATTTGGAAATTGAACTAAAAATACCTTTTCGTCTCTTTCTACAACTTTGTAGGGGCCCGTGTAGGGTGGTTGCAGCGGTTTCCTCACGGTGTCATCCCTTACTAAAACGTATTCGCACGTTCGCAAGTCTTTATGTACAAACAAAGACCTGTTGTTTCGTGAACCTACTGATCTTGGTTTGTACTCTGCTATTTTTCTGCGAATATTGTCTACCAAGTTCGCCGGATCGTCTGATTCCGTAGGCTGGGTGACAAAGAACTCACCGGGCAATCGTATTGTCCGTCCGAACATCATTTCAGCGGCGCTTACAGCATTGTCGCTGCGACCTGCGGCGCGCAACCCTAACATCACGGTAGGCAGCTCGTCCTCCCAAGAGCTGTCTTCCATCCTTGCCATGAGTGCGGCCTTTAGGCTGCGATGGAATCGCTCGACCTTTGAGTTACTTTGGGGGTGGTATGGGGTAGTTCTAATCCTATTTATACCTAACAACTTTGATAGCTCTCTAAATAGGTTACTTTCAAATTGACGCCCTTGATCTGTCGTGAGTTGCACTGGGCAACCGTAACGCGCGATCCATCCGCTGAAAACTGTTTTAGCTACAACTTCCGCTGTCATGTCCTCTATAGGAAAAGCTTCCGGCCAGCTAGTGCACCTATCTATTATCGTTACCAGGTAGCGATTTCCATGAGGAGATGTCGGGAGCGGCCCGACTAAATCGACATGAATGTGTGCTAGTCTTTCGGCGTTTTCAAATGTACCTAACTCTGAAACGGTATGTCTGGTGACCTTCGCCTTTTGACAAGGTATACACGTCCTGGCCCATCTACTTACGTCCTTGTTCATATTAGGCCAAAAGTACTTCTGACTAACCAACTTACGCGTAGTGCGTATTCCCGGGTGACTCAGACTGTGTATGCTTTCAAACGCGATGCGTCTAAAGCTTTCAGGCAAATACGGCCTTATTTCCTTTGACGATATTTCACAATATACGGTTTTATCACATGTAGGTACTGCAAGTAATTTTATGTTTACGGTATCGTTCCCATCGCTCTGACCGGATTGCGTCATGCCTGCTAAGTACTCGTCTTTCGCTTGTTCGTCGGCGAGTTCCGCGTAATCGATAGTCGTGGGACAAACAATGGTCTCTATGCGGGATAATGTGTCCGCTACGACATTATCCTTCCCGCTTATATGACGAATATCCGTAGTGAACTCGCTGATGAACATTAAGTGCCTCGTTCGCCGCGGGGTTTCATTACTGCTTTTTCCTATATTTTCAAACGCATGGCACAATGGTTTGTGATCGGTATAAATTATTAGCGGTCTGCCTTCAAATGACTTGCGAAAATGCTTCATTGACAAATAAATACCTAATAATTCCAGATCGTACGCGCAATATTTTTTCTGGGCATTTGTTAACTTCTTGGAAAAGAATCCTAAGGGTTGCCACTTTCCGTTAACTGACTGGTGCAATGCAGAACCCACACAGTTAGATGACGCGTCTGACATTAAGGCTAGAGTCGCGTCGGACCGAGGGTGAAACAGCGTAACGGCTTTTTTGAGGCCCACTTTACACTGTTCGAACGCCCTTTCAGTCTCGTCTGTCCAAACTATCGCAGTTTTATCGCGTTTTTTTGTGTTTACTAAATACTGATCGAGTTTCGACTGCGTGGCTGCTGCGTTAGGAATGTGAGAGCGATAAAAATTGATCATGCCTAAAAATCGTCGCAACTGCTCCACCGTTTCCGGTTTAGGGTAATCTACGATTGCCTGAACTTTTTCTTCTAGCGGTTTAATACCGGACGCATCCACATGATGACCTAAGAATTCTAACTGTGTCTGTCCGAAACTGCATTTGGCCAAGTTAATTGTTATTCCGAACTTGGCAAAGCGATCGAAAACCAGCTTAAGATGGTCCCTATGCTGCGCCTCGTTGTCGCTCGCAATAAGGATGTCATCTAAGTAGTTAAATAGGAAGTCCAAACCTTCTAGGACTGAACTATTCATGAACCGTTGGAAGGTTTGAGCGGCAGAAGATAAACCGAATGACATGACCGGAAATTCAAATAACCCAAAAGGGGTAATAATGGCGGTCTTCTCAACGTCCTGTTTAGCTACCGGAATGCAGTGGTACGCCCTATTTATGTCTAATTTGGTAAATATATTTTTACCTGCCAATATAAACGTAAAATCGTGTAATCTCGGTATTGGATATCTATCAGGCTTAGTTTGCGCATTTAAGGCACGATAATCTCCGCAAGGGCGAATCTCGCCGTTTTTTTTAGTCACTACGGTTAAAGGGCTGGCCCATTGACTTTTGCTAGGCCTACAAATACCTAATTCCTGCATACGGCGAAATTCCTCCTTTACTTTCTTATACCTGTCAGGTGGTAACGGTCTAGCCCGAGCAAATGTTGGTGGACCTGTCGTTTCGATGTGGTGCACAACATTGTGCGCAGGGGGCTCCCTGTAAGTCGGTGGCTTTGTTATGCTAGGGAATTGCAACAATAAACCGTGGTACGGATGGTTACCGTCAACCGTGCTGATGGACGGCTGACTACTACTCACAACCGGTGCCGATACATGCAATTCTGTCACAAGGTCGTGCAATTTTTGTTCGCTCAGATTTACTAAAAGTTTATGATAACTTAAAAAATCGGCTCCAAGTATTGGTTGTCTGACATCTGCAATCACGAATTGCCAACGGAATGTCCTGCGTAACTTAAGATCTAACACCAACACTTTCACACTGTATGTTTTAATATGCGAACCATTAGCTGCGAAAAGCTGTAAACTAGTGCACTCACCCGCACGTTGTCTTTTGTCCGCCGGTATTAGAGAGATGTCCGCACCTGTATCCACTAAAAAACGTAGTCCCGTATTTAAATCAATTACACACAAACGACGGCTGATGTGGATAGCACAGACAAAGGTCTCCGTCGAGTTCTGTGCTATCTCTACTCGTTTCCCTGCTTCCTGTCCCACGCGCATGGCTGTATGCACTTCGCGGCTGCCTGTCCGAACCGGAAGTGATAGAAACAAAGCCAGTCCGGGTTCCGTGCTGCTCTGCTCTGGGGGCGAGGTCCACTCCTAGGCCTTGATGTAGATCGAGCTCCTCTACCTCTACGTGCGAAGTTCCGCGTCCTTGGTCTGGAACGTTCTAGGTCCATCATTCGAACACTTAGTTTGGCAATTTCCGCTAGTATCACCGCAGCGTCGCTGGCTCTGGATGCCTCTGGTACAGTCCCGCGTGACGTGCCTGGGGCTGCTACCTGCAATATTTGCGGGTTCCTTGTGGCGTCTGCGACATCGTCCGCTATATTCGCCAGTGTGTCCATGTCTGTTTCCCTGGATGCAACCAGCACTGCCCTCACCGTCGTCGGCAAATGGTTTTGCCACATGATGCGTAAAGTGGCATCAGGGAAACTGTCCTTTGCTAGGTTCCGCATTTTCGCCAGTAGTTGAGAGGGCTTTTGGTCCCCTAGGTCCATCTCACCGAGCACCTTCTCATTTTGTCTATTTTTGGAATCTTCTAGCGTTGTAAGGAGTTTTTCTTTCAAGGCCTTGAACTTGTTGACCTCCGGCGGGTTAGTGAGGAAATCGGTTAGTCGCAATATCACCTCCTTTGGAAGCTTGGAGACGACCATATCGAATTTCGCTTCGTCCCCTATCTTCTGTGGCGTCAAAACTGCTTCGGTCCGGATGAACCAAACTCGGGGTTGGTCCACCCAAAACTCCGGTATCCGGCTTGAGACCGAAATCGCCATTACTTCTGGAGTCTGTGGTACTACGATGTCCTGTAGCTGAAGTGTCGGTTTGGTCTTGCTCTTGTCGGTGTCGTCTGCGCCGTTGCCCATTTCCGCGTAGTATAAATCACAAAAACCAAAAAGCACAAAAGTCCAAAAAACACAAAAGTTAAAAGTCAAATTTTAATTTTAATTCACCAAAGTTCTTTACTTCCTCGCTACCAAAGCTCTATCGGGGTCACCACTTTAGGGTTCTCTATCCAATATTCTAAGGTGGGTAGCAAGGTCGTTGAATGAGACACTTCAAGTAATAGAATATACTATATTATAACCATGAGTACAATTACAGTGTTTTGGGCACGGAAGCTAGCGTCAGACTGCGCGACCTAGCTTACCGCGGGGGGGCGGCACTGGCCGCGGGCTTTGCTAAGTCAGCTCATATCTCGGTGTACGTGCACTTGCATATGTGCTGACTTGTTACATGTCCCTATACTTCGTTGGGCCACCTGTACTGAAAAAGTCTGACGATACACGTGCGAAAGGAAATTCGTAACTCGTGGCAATTTAAAACACGACCGAATTTATCGCCTCTCGTTTCCAAGAACATTTTTTAGCACTTGTTTCGTAATGTACTATTTTGTCAGAAATCCATCCTAATTGGTAGCAAACGAGAAAAATATAAGACTGAGACAAAAACGAAGATACATGTAAAAGCCACGATTTTACGTGTAAACAGGAACGAATATAATAACGTATGAGCATACTGCAATAACGATGCAGGACTGTTATGAATTGTTATAATTATACATACATGCAGGTTTGTCTTGACTCAAACGTGATCAGGTTTTCATACAAAACCGAAAAGACTTACAGAAATACACCTTTGTTATACTTTGTGTCTCTTTATTCTTCGATTAGGTATTGAAATTTGTTGTTGTTATTATAATTTCAAGAAAAAGTGTTTCGTTTTAATTTACTTCGTTCTTACCAAAATAAACCGTTAGAGCTTAAATTAGTTGCTTGATTACCTTTTTTAGGCTTCATCCCTCTTCATTTCTCCATTCGTCATTGTACAATTTTTAGATTAGAAAGTAGCTTAATGTAAAAGTTATATCATAATTTAAATAATATTTTGTACGTACTTTGTTAACATAGGTATGTATTTAATTTTTTGAAGTATGTTTTATGTACGAACGAATCGTCACTAACTATTCAGTTATACCCTGTTTTTAAGCTAAGGCTACAACATTAAACGTTTCCGACAAAGAATCTTATTCGATAAATAGTTCTTCTTTATCTTATCAGAAAACAATTAAACTGAGTTTTCAGTCGCCACAGCAATAAAGCTGCACTCCAGCCCGTCAGCGGCAGAACCCTATCCTTCCTCAGCGTTGGTATTAAAAAATAAACTTGTCAATTTCTCCGATATTTCACGGCGCGTTAGTCCCTGTGGATATTTAGATGCACGTTCATTATGGCCGCTGAAAGCCCCACCACTTGATAGATGGCCTGTTCATCGAGAATAATGGCCATCCCACTAAACTCAGGAATTATTTACCTTGTTCATCTCACCGTATAGCTTTGATGCTCAAATAGAGCATCATTTTCTGGGAAAATTCGACCCTTGGTGTAAATACAAAAGCGAGTTATACGGCACGGGTAAATCTTCCTGTATTTTATGATGAGTGCTTTTAAAAACGTAACCACTACCCGTAGGTTTTGATATATTTTTTTCGTTTATTAGGTTTTTATAATTAATTTATCCACAGTCAGAAAATTTACATGGATTCCTCCAAAAAGTAAACCATTTTTATTTTTTGATCATTAAGGCAACGTAGCTTAGCAGTCTTCAGAGGCATAAATCACACAATAGAAGCTTGATTTCTGCATGAAAAATAAAGCTCTTCACTAAAATCATAAATTTCACGGAATAAAATTAATAGAATCACTCAAATAAAATCTTTGAATGTAATTTGCTATCAATTATTCTAAAGTAACTTGGAAATTGTACAAAAACGGATTGATTATGACGTCTGTATGATATTTCACACTATTTTCATTCACTATGCCATTCATTTTATTTTGTACCAAATACTGAGAAATTGTCTTTGTTCTTTTTTTCCATTCGACCCAGGTACCTGCTCTTTTCCACCATTCCGAATTACATAATAAAAATACGAATTTCTTTTCTGAATCGGTTTTTTTTCTTCCCCTTTACATGCTATACCGCATGGTCTTGAGTGCTTTGACTCACCTTTATTTTTACAGTCATTAGACGTCCATTGCTGGACATCCCCTTTGGACCTTCACATACACCGGATGGAAACAACCTGCATCCAGTGTCTTCCAGCGATAACGTCGTCATTCCATCTTATATCTACAAAACATCCTACACTGCGTTTTCCAATCCGTAGTCTCCACTCGAGCACTTTTTGATCCCATCGTCCAATCTAATTAGATGAATTATTTAGTGAAATCATTATTCTTTATGAAGCCTTCCAACCTCCGAATTCAACGCGGAAAACTGAGCTTTATTGGGATTAGTTCATCCGGTATCATTACGATGTTTTCCTTTCAGAGAAGAGCAACTGGTAATATCGTATATCTCAGATAATATCAAATATTCATTCCGAAAAACTCATTGGTACGGCAAGCGGCTACATAATTTATACGTAGAAATGTACATATAAAAGGTTACGAATGAAAATAAAAGATGGAAGCTGCATGCTATACTAATTTTCGAGAACCGTCCTAAAATTTCGTTGATAAGTGGTGCCCCCTCTTGTATACATCAAGCTAATGATTTTCAATACAAAAACATAAACAGCTATTTAAGAATACTTATGATTGTTCCATCATAGAGTTGATTGGCAGTCACACAAGTGTTTTGTGGGCTTTTTGAGCTCGCATTAGATGTCCAAGTTTATACTATTTGTAGCTACAAGGTTGATAGGACAAAGAAGAAGAAGAGTTGGAACGAAATTTCCATTGTTAAACATAACATTCGTAGTAAAATATATTTCTACCTGCAGCCGTAGCAAGAGTTGGAAAGTGCGAGTAAAGGATACGTTAGGTTTTATGGATACTTGCAAAGTCATGATACGGCTACTGTATTGTAATTACTTTCCAATATTAAAATCGGTCTTAGTGCAAGCATTGTTAACAATATGGCCGCAATTCGGACAATAAGGATAAACTGGATTATTGCCATGCATCATTAACGACCATCGAAATATAGATGTACTGAGGCGTTTCCTAAATCGAATATATCGCACATCTGCTGCCTCAACGTACCCAGTAGATGGTGCATATAAATAACAAATTCCTTACTTAAAGAATACAGCGAGAAAATGCTGCCAGAATCTCTGTTTGCAGCACGTCTTCATCCTATCTTACAGTCCACTTCCGGACGAAGGCCTACCTATTCATTATGCGTATGGACGCATTACGAGTTGAATACCCATAATCGCGTAGCAGGGCAAGCGGATTGGCTGTCCCAATAGTATGTCCATTATACTGACGCTGCTGCCCATTTTTTTCGCATTTTCGTTTGAAGTATTTGTTACTAAATAAAACTAGTCGATAAGATAGTAACTAGTTAGGTTTACTATCAAGTAGACGAGCTTGGAAGGTTAAAAGGGTGAGAAGTAATATTTAGCAGTAGCCGTACCTTGATTCGTCAAGTATCGGTTACGTTCGGTTTTACTCGAGACGTAAAGCAGGCAATAGCGGTTCCTCTAATAAATAAGTACAAATATGCCTACCATGAGCTGTCGCGGCATTATTAACGCGGATTTAGTTTCTATCCATCCCGCTCGTACTCGCGTATTGGAGCAAGCGAGCCGGATCGAAAATAAATGCATATTAATAACGCCTCGGCAGTTTATGGCGCGTATATTAGAGCATTGCATTCTAGCGGACGCGAGGCTTGATTCGTATTTTCATTGCAGCAGTGTTATTCACTAAGGAAACCGCCTTGCTGTCAGCGCTGTGTCAGCGCTGCGGCAGCGTCGAGCCTAAAAATGGTATTCACTAATGTACTTTAAACGACACTAGTGCTCGGCGACAAATGCAGCGTGAGCTGGAACTACACTGCGTCGAGAGTTTGACGTTTAATGTACGAACTTCGTATTCTCTAACGAAAAACAGCGACGAACTCGCCCACAACCTCGCTTACAGCCTCGATTCCTAACGTCAAATCAAACAGCTAGGATTTAAGACAAGGCTGTCTCGACGTCGAGCTCGTTGACGAACGCAGCGTCGAATGTGTGAATAAGAGAATAGCATAGCAGGTTACTTTTGACAATTACTCGCATCATACGGAGTGAAAACGTCCATGATACGGGATGGGATGCATACGGTATCTAATAGACGCAATCAACAACAAGCCCAGACAATACGCACGGCCGCCCCCGAGTGCCCCTAACAGAGTTTGATACAGAGTGCAAGTGATTTATTACACCTTTAAACGGATTCCCGGGATTCGCTGTATCGATGTTCTAATAGGGAGGGTCGCGTTCAATCAACGAGGCTTTTGTATGGCGAAGTCAAAAACATTTGCGCGGGTCGGAAGCGCCAATACATTGCTAACTTTTTACAAGCTTCACTTCAAAGTTTTCTGTGGCATCGGGCCATGGTATTTGAAATAGAGTATACCTGCGTACAATGTCAGGCTAGTTCTTGTATCTTTATACCAACTTTGTCTTTATTCAAAGTATTTATTTACATTGAGCACAGTACCTGCTTGAAGTTCTTACATGACATTTATTCGGTGTGTTCAGCCTGAGGACAGGAGTGCAAACATTTTGAGGAGAGACACTAATTACTAACACAATAAGCAAAGAAATAGTAATTGTAATAAATAATAAATAAAAAAAATACAGCGATACAAAAAAAGTTAAGTGAAACTAAATATAATGAAAAAACCGGCCAAGTGCGAGTCGGACTCGCGCGCAAAGGGTTCCGTACCATTATCAATTTATTATTAAAAAAATACAGTTAAATCAACCTACCTCAAAAACTATAGGAGATAATTTTATCAAACCAAAAATCGTTGATAGAGTTTATTAATGTGTATAACATATATTTTTTTCAGAATTTTATATCGCGTAGTTTAAAAAATAGAGGGGGGGGACACATTTTTCAGACTTTGAGACCTGATATCTCGAAAACGATTTGCTTAAATAAAAATGTGATGTATAAACCTTCATATCATTTTCAAATACCTTTCTATTAATACCCCACACGCTTATGTACAACTAAAAAAAAAATTCTATCCCTCAGTTACATGTATGGAGGGCCCCCACCCCAATGGTTTTTTTTACAATTTAGTATCACATTCCTGTAGCGGTTCATACAACACATATCCTTACTAAATTTCGTTACTGTAGCATTTATAGTTTCCGAGTAAATTGGCTGTGACAGACGGACAGACGGACAGACGGACATGACGAATCTATAAGGGTTCCGTTTTTGCCATTTTGGCTACGGAACCCTAAAAAAGGAAATGTCAGAAGTTATTAATTTATTTAGTCTGGATTTATTACATGAGTTGACTGCACGAACGAACGATATCGTTAGGCAGTTTTAAACTTAGTTATTTAGTAGGGTAAATAAGTATACAGCTTAGAATACATACTTAAAGTAGCTAGAAAAAAAAACTATCCATAAAAATATACAAGGTGGAATTCGACAAGGGACCTTTACGGAAATGGGAGATAGTTTTTTTTTATACGATTTCAGGGTTGGTACCATAGTAAAAGTTGCTCAGTATAGCCTTAACTATCTCCCATTTCCGTAAAGGTCCCTAGTCGAATTCCACCTTGTATATAAAAAATAAAAGTACAAAAAAATTACAAATAAAAAATCTCTCCATTACGCTACGAATGGGCAGTGTGCCCAGAAAGCTGGCCGCATTGCTACGTTGTATTTATCAGTTTCAATTTCTCTTGCTAACTACAATATGCCGACGTGCTGCAGGATGCACATTATAATACAAACAAATACGATTATAATCACGAGGCCAAGACGAAATAAAAAACCGGCGAAGTGCGAGTCGGACTCGCGCGCAAAGGGTTCCGTACCATTATCAATTTATTATTAAAAAAATACAGTTAAATCAACCTACTTCAAAAACTATAGGAGGTAATTTAATCAAACCAAAAATCGTTGATAGAGTTTATTAATGTGCATAACATATATTATTTTTAGAATTTTATATCGCGTAGTTTAAAAAATAAAGGGGGGGGACACATTTTTCATACTTTGAGAGCTGATATCTCGAAAATGATTTGCTTAAATAAAAATGAAATGTATAAACCTTCATATCATTTTCAAAGACCTTTCTATTAATACCCCACACGCTTATATACAACAAAAAAAATTTTTTTATCCCCCAGTTACATGTATGGAGGGCCCCCACCCCAATGGTTTTATTTACAATTTAGTATCATAATCCTGTAGCGGTTCATACAACACATACCCTTACCAAATTTCGTTACTGTAGCATTTATAGTTTCCGAGTAAATTGGCTGTGACAGACGGACAGACGGACAGACGGACATGACGAATCTATAAGGGTTCCGTTTTTGCCATTTTGGCTACGGAACCCTAAAAAAAGAAGGGGCCGTTAAATATTGCATGAACTAGGGTAATGCTTTACCAAACACCCTTGCTATTAGTTGTTTGATCTGTGTTCGCACTGTCACCCCGATGTCTACCTACACCTAGGGAGTTGAGTTGTAATTTATAATGCAGGGTTCACTTCATCGCCACAGTTGACGCGTCTTGTTATAGGCCTTATTTTTAACCGACTTCAAAAAAGGAGGAGGTTCTCAATTCGACTGAATGTTTTTTTGTTGTAAGTATGTTACCCGATATCTCTCTCTCTCTCACTTACACAAAAGAAACCCAATGGGTCGAAGTCTTTGAGGATTTAGTAATGGAGTCGGCTTCATATCGTTTCCCCTCTGCCAAAGACTTTGGCCAAGAATTTGTACATTGACCAAACCTGTTTAGAAAAACTATTTCATTAATCGATTCTTCGCAGTCTTGTAATCGTTATGTACCCGTAACAAGCTCCGTCAAAATGCCTGTATGTGCTATGTATGGATTCAAAACTCGTTCAAATACATCATGTATACAAAATATGCGATACCCTTTAATATCTTGCCTTTATTTGTTTATATTACAACATTTTATTACATAAAATTGTTCAAGAAAATCAAGTACCAGGGAATCGATAGCAAAATCGGTTTCAAAAATATCGCACACAATTCGTATTTTCATTTTTAACTGATGGAGAAAGTTTGACATTTATTTTATTCTCGTATTTAAGGTTAATAAGGTCTACCCATCTTTAAATTTTGTAGGAAATATCAGACTTAGTGAATCAAGTAAGACAGACGACTCTGCCTTGGTCTAATGTTAAGCTTATATGTAAGCCAATAAGGTTGAATATTTATTGCGCTTATTTGGAATACGTATTACGCGCGAAAATACATAGTGATGTGAACGTTACTCTTTATGACACAATGTCGAGATTAGGTATAAAATGTCGAGATACTGACACTTGTGTTTACGTATATTAGTGTTCTCACAGTAAGTAAATAAAAACAGTCTTATCGAATTCAATAACTTCATTTTTACAAGTGCTACTTAACGCTAGTTGGACCTATATTATAAATTGTATTTAGGTACTTACTAAAATATCACTAAGGAATATCAATATCACCGGCCTTATTGCAAAAACTTGTATGTATACGCACCTACGCACCTTGTACCTACGCACTTGTATTCAAATTGTATCCTTACGAGTATTCACAACTAAGCGTCAGTGAGTTTTACCCCAGCTAACTAAAACTTTCTTACTACAACAAAATAAATAATACTCGTATGTACACTCGTATGGACAAACATTGTTTTCTTTCACAACCGCTAATTAATATTATTTATTAAATAATATAATTGATTTACGGATTCCGAAATGCACGTGATTGACCGAGACTTTCCTTACAGTTACAGCCTTCGTAGTCAAAGATCGCGATAAACGAAAACATAATCAATTGAAGTAGGTTAATGGCAAGACATTCAGGCGGTTTTGTATTAAAATTGGTTGATTAATTAATAACTGTTACTAATTGTCTGTTTACTTTTATTTAAATACTCAAAACAACAATATATAGTACCAAGGTGCACGTCAATCTATGACGTTTAGAAAAATATATCGATACGATAATCTTCAGACACTTGAAAGCCATATTAATCGGTTCGATTACACCTACGTCGATAGTTTGAAATTGTGTCCGCATAGAAATTTTACTGTATTAGTGTGATAATTTAACTTAGTGTTGTGGTATTGTTTAAGTGTGCGTGAGTAGTAACGAGAAGAAGAAATGCATTTGTAGTTAGATCGTTTACATGTGTGCTACCTCGTCCCCCTCGGAAATTGGCAGAATGTTTTGTTAGGAAAGTTATAGCGATACCGTCTCCCCATACTAAATCCTCAAAGGTCGAAGTGTATCCGTAAGGGCCCCACCAATAAGATAAGATAAGATACCCGATATCTCCGAGAATCGTGAACCGATTTGATTTTTTTTTATAATCGAACGTGTAAAACTTCGAGACCCGTTGGCACCAAGTTGGGGTCTGATGATGGGATCTTGGAGAAATCGAGGGATCTCTTCAAATTTTATAGGTACATGATGGCGCTTTTGGTAATTTTAATTAATTTACAGGCATTTGCATTCAGAAAGTAGGATTTGATAATAGGAAACCAATGATGGAAACAAATCGGGGATCTTGGAGAAATCGGTAGAAGTCGGTTTTTAAATTTTTTAATTTGGTGATTGTTACATGGGGAAATTTATATGGCGTTACGCATACCACCCGAGTTATGCGGGGATCCCAGGGCTAATGAGGCCCTGGTCTACCCACCCCACTGTTGGCCGCCAAGACGCTTTAAGGCAAGGTCATAAGTTACACCTGAGCATCCTTCCGTGACCTCACAGCGGCTGTCCAGGGCTCTGGACCCATCTCCGGTCTTGTTATAGGCCTACCGCTGGGGCTTCACCGTATTGTCTCCCTGTCACTCCTAGGTACGTACTTTGCAAGTGCGACGGAGAGCCAAAACGTAGAACTAAGTATAGTTTGCGGGTGTTTTTGAGTGGTTCTAAAAGTGCGACTAATGAGCGAATGTGACGTCACGCGCCACACTATCACGACTCAACCCCCCTTCACCTGCCCAAGCATGCAAACTGAGCCGAACGTCTAGTCGGGCTTCCGCTTAAGCGGGGCGTGCAGCGGGGCGTTAAACAAATTTAATGCAAACGTATGCGAGTGGCCTGAGCGCAAGCGTTCAAATCCCTTGAATGCTAGACCCAGCGCTGCACACTCTGCCAACCGCGCTACTGATCAACTACTACTACTTCCCTCACTTTTTTTTTGGATTTGGAGTTTAAAAGCTCCAATGATTTGCCGTGTGGTGACGGCAGTAAGAATACATTTGTCACCACCCTAACTCCTCCTGAGGGTGTCGTAAGAGTCGACTAAGGGATTGAAGTGTCACCACCACCACCACTATTTGATAAAAGATTGATGATGGGCAGCAGCGTCATCATAGTGGACACATTACTGCGATCGCCAATCCGCTTGCCCAACGTGGTGATTATGGGCATTTACCTCCTAATGCGTCTATACGCATAGTTAATAGGAGAGGCCTACGTCCTGCAGTGGACTATCATAGGCTGATGATGATGATGATGATGAATGATTTGTACACAGAATTGCGAGCAGAATTTTCGATCCTGATATGAGTTGAT
The DNA here is from genome assembly GCA_025490895.1 of Thaumatotibia leucotreta. NCBI lineage: Eukaryota > Metazoa > Arthropoda > Insecta > Lepidoptera > Tortricidae > Thaumatotibia > Thaumatotibia leucotreta. The sequence goes on along the minus strand of JALPQI010000955.1, from coordinate 137,032 downwards.
ATTTTTATTCCAAGGTTTTTATTTTATTCCGTTACCATTTTTTCATACATTTTGTATGAAGCAGTAACGGAATGGGAATTTCCAAAAATGTATTTATGTATTGTCCCAAATTTTTTCTCCTTTTATGATCAAAAGAGCACAGGATTCTGAGTAGAAATCATATAAATAACACGTATGTTAAAAAAAAGTGGGGAGGCAACTTTGAAAAAACAATGGCTCTAATGCCCGCCTACCATTGCGAGCGGAACGGACTCAATAATGGCTCCGTTTAACTTACACCGCTGGTGTGACTTACAACCGTCAACTGCATACTAGCATTTGGCCAGCGATGAACGTGAAACGGAGCCAATAATGAGTCCGTTCCGCTCGCAGTAGCAGGCGGGCATAATAGGCCTCCGTCACTAAGAACCTGTGACCATTCGCGGCAGATCTATACTGTCAATCTATAGTGTCAATTCGAAATCTTCCATGATATATGTACATGCCTAGTTGTATTCTTCATTTAGGTGATAACTCGTAAGTTCCGTAACTGCTGAAATGGGACGTGGCCAATAGAGAAATAGAGAGAGATTTGCTTATAAAAACTGTTAAGGACGTTTTACTTGCTAACCTCTGTAGGGGGAATACGGAATGAAACGGACGCGTCATGGAACGGGCACGATTTGATCGCTTTAAAAAATCTGAACGAACATATTTTTTTTTGTAATTGGCAACACAGATGATGATGCATGTTATTATCAGTGTTGCAAATAACCAAAAAACAAGAATATGCTCGTTCAGATTGTTTAAAGAGATCAATAATGTCCGTTCCATGACGCGTCCGTTTTATTGTTCCTCCTACTATTCTAAATTCATGTTCTGTATTTGCAAATAATAATCTTGTTATGAAATTCCGAATGGATTATTTTTGACTTAAAAACAAACTTTATGTTTTGGGGTTTGATGTTACTTGCCAAACTAGATTAACTGTTGTTGACGTTCTCCAAGTTGATTGATTACGAGAACCTATATATAAATAAATTACGTTATGGGATTAAAGTTCTATTTCATTTAACAGAAAAACACCAACATAGCCTTGGGTAGATGAATGCACCATCTCTCACGTTATACCAGAATTGCGAAATAAGCTTTCGGATTAGAGATGCTAGCCACTGTATTGCTTACCTTAGAGTATGGGCAAAGGCGCCTAGCTTTAAGAAATTGCATGTATCTGAGAAATTCCACCGGTTTCTACTAAGACCGAGTGGCCGAGTGGTTTGGGCATCAGCAGCGAAAGCTGCTGCTACGTGGACTTTAACCTCGCTTTGGATGTTGGAGAACTAGACATTTTTCTTTGGTAAATGAAATCAAATATTTATAATTTTATTATATTCATGTATTATTATATAAGTTACCTATCTGTGTTTTGGTTCAATGAACTGCAATCTTGCATTATGGTGGAATTTAATCAACAAAATATAGGGAAGACTACGTCCGATTTCGTTGCATGAGTCACAGCTTTAATAGGATATCAATACGAAATATTAACTATAAGAGAAATAAAAACTAAATTAAACTTTTATTATAATAACTCCTGATTCAATTTAATTATTGTCATTCAATTTAATTGAAAGTTAGTAGTGTTTACAATGTTGGTACGATAATGAAAGATATTGTTAATCTTATCAATTGAGGCATGTTTTGATCTTATTCTTATCTTATCTGAAAATAAAACCATTTAGAAAATTATGTGCCCATAAAAGCACCCCAGCCTTAAATATACATAGGGAAAACCTAAATCGTTTCTCACAAACAAAGACATTTAGATATTATTCCCATTTAATACGTGACAGAAATAAATTACGCAGCTACCTTTGTTTATGTAGGTATGCTTATGTGTTTATTTATAGGCATAATACCGACCCCTGTCAGGGGTGAAATAAATAATTCCGAGATCAATCAGAACTCGGAGGGTTGCTATCCTACAGATATTCATTATACATCTCATCTACGACATTTACTTGTATTTGTTGGTAAATTAACTTTACCTCTTATTTATCTAAGCATGTCTGGTAGTTTTTTGTTTGAAGGTTTTAGCTTGTTACTAGCTCCCGTATGAGACATAATATTACGTTCATCATTTCTTTCCACGATTGTGCCAACTAAACAGTTTAGTGGTATAATATTTTCCGTGAATACCTACTTATCTATTTTATCTGGTCAAAATGGTTTTACGTATCGCTTCATTAATAATTTATCATTTATAAATATTAGATGTCATATACCAAAGAAAAACGACCAAGATCACCTATGTCCGAGGTGGGGATCGAACCCACGTACTCAGATTTCGCGGCTGATGCCTGTACCCCTCGGCCACTCGGTCTCGGTCGGTTTGGTGATCTTGGTCGTTTTTCTTTGGTATATGACATCTAATATTTATAATTTATATATTATTAAGTAGTGTGACTACTGGAGAAAAATTAAAAAGTACAAATCAAAATATTTAGTTAATAAATAATTTAATTTGTACTTTCGCAATATGTTCAATTTATCATTTAGTCAAAAGTATAGGGTGGGCCAGTGATAAATTCACTTTTGTCTCGATTTCCTTTGTTAAAATGCATTTATCATTGGCCCATCCTACATTTTACTGAACGCCGTGGAATAAACTAGTCTTAATTGGGATTTTTCAGTAAAACATATTTGGAGAAAATTGCCTCTGTGCTTTCAACAGGGCAATACGAAACACGAATTTTAACTAAGGAAAATGAAGTTGAAGTAAACAAGAGTTATTAAAGTATTTATTACATTTGATCAAACAATATCTCGCCTATCTGTGCTCTTGTCTAACCAATAATTACCTATCGTTTACACGCCATACTCGTCCAAATAGCACTGGCCATAATTGACCAATCCCGAAAGGGTGATATCACAATCGCCGTCATTTCTCCCCGATCCTTTGTAGGGCGGAAAAATGAGGCCGAAACAGCCACTCGGCACACAATGGCCTGCGATGGTCTGCAATGGCCGCAATGGTCTGAGATGGCTTCGCAAACACGCGTGCAATTTTCGATTGAGAGGCCGGTATAATTATTTTCGTCGAGCGGTTTTTGTTTGGCTGATGAAAAAGTGATCGATGTGGTATGGTTGTCTATATGGTTCGTCTATTGTTTTGTTAGGTGTAGTGATTTTTCCTGTCAGCATACTGTAAAACTTTAATACGAAACCTCTGTACTACAAGTTTCGTATTAAAGTTTTACAGTATGCTTCTGGACAAAATGAAATATATTTTTTATTTTCACTGTCTATTGTAATTTACTTACGACTATATTATATGCATACGAGAAAGTGGATTACTCGAATCCAATTGGAAACATCGGAAAGGGAACGTGTTGAGTCTGTTCAGTTGAGGTTAACTATGGAAAAATATTCTTGACAGCTAAATATAACATCAATACTAAATATTTACGGTATTGCTTAATGTGGTCCCCAAGGTCCTAACCCTGCGGAAGGGGTCCCATGACACTGATCTCGTGTCCCCTTTGTGTGACTATGTCTACGTAGGGCAAGGAATGAACTGCGGTCCTTGGAGACCTCCAGTTTTTTGTCAACTGCTGAATCAGTTGGTGGGCGCCTGGACATCAAGATGGGATTTAGAATCTAGGAATAATTAAATAAATATAGAACAGTCTTACACAAATCGATCGTGTTCAATGATGCATTCCTTGAAAATTGTGTAGTGCAGATGGTTTTAATCACAATGAGGTGTGGAATCGTAAAATAACCTGCAATGACACGACAATACAACAAACTCACGTCCTCGCAAATGAAACGATGTATGTATACTAAGCCGTCGGTATACCTATAATTATGTGAAAGATAATTAAATTTAAACTTTCGTGAGATATAATACTCGTATAGCTAACTGTAAATATAATTAAACGGTTAAACTCACGTGTATTTAGTCACTATTTTCGTGCGACATATTTCGGTGAGCCTAGGTCCATTATTTTAAGTATTCATTTTAAATTAATAATACTAGATATTATCGTATATTTTTGAATTGGATGACAAGTGTGACGTTGAAACTTATTTAATTTATTTTTCTAAACTTCATAGATATAGATCAATCATATCTATATGATATGACACATTATCAAGCACTAAGCCGGCGTTCATGCATCGCGACTCGCGAATCAATAGAGACCTAGGCTCTCCGGAACATATCGCGCGTAAATACACATGAGTTTAATCGTTTAATTATAAGTATGTAAAAGACACCTATATTTGCATTGTTTAAATATAAAATAAAATATCATTAAAAGTATCCTTGATATCCTTGTTTTGATCACGTGTGTTAAAAACTATTTAGAATATCTGTTGTCATGTTATGAATTATCATATCAAAAACATTACTGAAGCTCTTTCCGCATCCCCGTGTCACAACAGGCAAAGTAAAATCGAATTTGAAAATTCATCTATCACGTGCTCAATGCCAACACCCCAACCCCTGGCGTGCTAAATCTCAAGGGGTCGAAATGTGCAAACAATTAGAAGGGCTTTTTTGTTCGCCCCCGTGGCTCGTTTGTGCAATACACAATGCCACTTTGTGTCAACGACAGTTCGCTATTAAAACGTGGCGAACGCACTACACATCTGTGCTTTTCACATCACTAGTTGTTCCAATTTCAAAAATGACGTTTCTTGCAAGCATTTATAGTCTTTTTCGACATTTTGTCTGTGAGATACATAGAGAAAAAATATAACTGGGTAATGTTCGTTTTTGCGCAATGACTGGCCAGAATTGCCCGCAGTTTATTAAATACTCATGATAATGTTATATTTATTCGAAGGAGAGTAAAATAATGGGTAATGCGAAAAAGAAAAATGAGAAAATAATGCAAAGGGTAGAGGGTATTCTATTATACAAATTAGTTCTAGGATAAGAGAAAATGGGGTTGATAAGAAATACTACTTAATATTTAGGTACCTAATAGACGGAAAAATATGATATATTTTGCTGTACATATAAATATAGAGCGATTAATTTAACATATCATTATTTAACCTTCACTTTCTACATCTCATTGAAGAATAGGGTAGGTCGTTTTACGTTTTTTACACCACGATGGTGGCTAGCACGCATGCGGATGAGAAGCAGCTTTGGTAGCCTTTAGCCGTCTGCAACTCATCGATTGTTATGTCTATTAAACTAGCCTTAATAAAACACGCTTTGCGTTCTACGAAATGTCCAATATGAAAATAAATCCTTGCAAGAAAATCAATTCAATACCGCACTTTGTATCCTTTGAGCAACGCTCCCATTTTTCTCCTAAATACATAAGCACTGGCAATCGGAACACTCCGCGCCGGATCCACTCTGCGTGAATCCATTCGATCTCATGCATTTAAATTTAGAATTAGTGAAAAGCTCTGCCCGCAGAGTTTTTCTAAAGGTAACCGACCGCCTCGGATCTTACCGATACAGGTTCCATTGAATACGTGATTGATTTAATGTTCCGGTAAACACATGATAAAGACGGTATTATGTTTAAGCTCTGATAAGAAAGCACATCTAATATAACTTTAGGTACTTATTTAGGTACATTGGGTTAAATTAGATGTTTAAACACACGTTTTGGCAGCCCATTTTTTTACACGACTGCCAAAAGGAGAGTATATGTGTTCAGCCCCTATGTATGTTTCATATTTTCTTTAAACGCGCAGATCTTCGCGACCACTTAACCGTTTTTATTGGTGTAAGGTATCATTAGAATCCTCGTGACGTCGCGGGTAACATAGGATATGTGACGTCACGTTAAAAACAATATGGCGGCCTAAAAAATCAATATTATCTAACCAAAAAAAATAAATATGAAAGAAATCTATCGAGTTTGGTATCAAAATGAAGAGCTTTAAACAAAGATTACGAATATGTATATAACTTATATGTTGGTTACTTATTCTAGAAAAGCCAGATTCATTAAATTACAATCAAAGCGCAAAGAATAATATGTCATCTAAATGGTATGATTTGGGTATCAAATTAAAGCATTTTGTATGCCGATTGCAAATATATATACAAGTTATATGTTTAAGTATATGTTTGAAGAGAAAACTCGAAATGTTCTACATCGCACTATTGAAGTTTTTCTTCAATGCCTAAGCCGTGACAGGACTGTCACCCTTGACACATCTTCTTGAACGCTAAGAAGTGTGTATGAAACAGATAGATTGTATGTACGCGCTTGTGGTCAAGGGGTAAATTACACGGCTGCTACGCAGCGGTCGTGGGTTCAATCCCCGGCTCGTAACCGATGAGTTTTTCAAATAAAACTTATATACGATATATCGTTTGATATACAGTACCGGTCAAATCAAAAGTTTAAGTTCACTCCATGATTTTGATACAAAATAGACTTTCGGGCGATATTTTTTTTTCAGTGTTAACGGTAAAATTTCAAGAGCTAGTTAATATTAATTTCCCATAGAATCTGAACGATTTTATACATTGGATCCTATAATAATTCATAGGCAAGTGAAGTTGTCATATTTTGATGATGACATGACTACCAAAAGCTGCCACAGCTGCCTCAGTTATCTGAACTGTTCGAAAGTAACGGTTAATTAATAAGAAATAGCTCAATAATCAGTCATAATTATATTGGTAAAGAATTGAATTGAATTGAGTTGGAAACAAGTGTCGACTTAAATGCTGGAAAAATGATAGCCCAAACAGTCGATTTCGTATCAAAATCGTGGTTTCGGTACCGGAAGGCGTAGCGTGGGTAGGCCCCCTACAAGGTGGACTGATGACCAAAGTCAAAGTCAAAGTCAGTCAAATAATTCTTTATTCAAATTGGAATAGCAACAAACTCTTTTGAATCGTCTAGATATGAAAACTACTTCCGGTTCGAACCCTACACCGCTGACCCAAGAAGAACCGGTAAGAAACTTGGCGGGAATTATTTTTTCAACCAATGATGGTACATCTTACAACTAACATGCATTAAAAAAAAAAAAAAAAACACCTTCGGCCCTACGCGGAGTACGTCCTACGGCCTTTGCAGGTTGTCGAAACGATCGTCGGATCCATTTTAACGTTACACTATTCCGTCGGCTGATGTGGTAGTGCTGGGTTTTAGCGGCTCGGTCTTCCGCCTCGCAAACTAGCGCGCCTCTGAGTGCCGCTTTTGGCTCTACGCGGAGCTCGGCTTTAAGTCTTCGTTGGAGTTTGAAGCGAACCGTTGCACCCTGGGCCCTCCGGTTCGATTATTAAATTAGTTAGGAGGGACGGTTGTACCGTGTGGGCTCGCTCGTCGTGCCTTGGGCCCTACGCGGATGTCGGTTTTTTAGATGCTGGGGTATTTGAAGAAGCATGGTAGTTCAATTTTCTCACAGCTCGGCCTTCGGCCCCGATTTAAATTTGCAAGTGACGTGCTTGGGCTCTCGAAGTGAAGGTGCGGGCCTCCGCGAGCTCAGTTTTTGGCTTCCGACCCTGAAGCTCAACCTTCGGTTTCACTCAACATAAACTTAAACTGGTTCCAGTAATGTTCCGCCCTCACGTGGCGTGCCCTTTCGGATTCTCCCAAAATTAACGGGATGGGAACTCCTCGTGCTCCCGGGGTGAAGCTTAAGCCCTCTGCGAAATCGGTTATTGAAATTCTATCCAACTTTCAGTCTCACTAAAAGGTTTCAAATAATTTCAATCTCCAGATTCACTAAAAGGTTTCAAATAAATAAAATAATTAAAAAATTAAAAAACACGACTGCCGTTTTAAGCGAACTGAAAAGTAACAAATAATTCCTTTTTCAGGTTAATTTTTGTTAGCGTATCTATAGTATAATAATAATAGTAGGCGCTTGTCTTATTACTTACTAGATTTTGTTTCGATTGCAGTCGGGGAACCTTTCATTGTGGAAAATATAAATATATGGAGGTTCCCCGACTGCAATCGAAACAAAATCTAGTAAGTAATAAGACAAGCGCCTACTATTATTATTATACTATAGATACGCTAACAAAAATTAACCTGAAAAAGGAATTATTTGTTACTTTTCAGTTCGCTTAAAACGGCAGTCGTGTTTTTTAATTTTTTAATTATTTTATTTATTTCTATGATTTAAAACGAGGATTTGGGCGGGGGCTGCCATATTGTTATTTCACCAGGTGAGCAGTGGGTTGTAAACTGGTTAAGTACGATTCTTATTAGGTCAGATACGCAGCGTGTCTATATGTTCTGAATATGACAGTTACGGTACACGGTTAATTAAGTGCACGTCATTTACTTTCCAATCCAAGTCGAATTCTACTCATAATGTCCTTATGTAAATAACCACATTGGCTTATAATTTAACATATTTATTCCCTAGATTCAAACACGTCTGTCTATAAATCCTGCTCAAGAACACGAAACAATAACAAAGTTGAAGTCTCCGTTGAAACTGAGTATCGCGATACTTTGTTGCCTGGAATGGTTACAAGCTCCTTAATGCTACATTAAATATGTATATGGAGATCCCGTGTTGCTAAGTAAGCAGTGAAATCTATTATTTCGTTCGCTCGTTACTCTTAAGCACAAAGTTTTAAGAAATGGTGTCGTAAAATTCATAATTTTGTGTAGGCGTTGAAGTGTTTTAACAGAAAGATTGCTGTGTCGCTTTTATACTTGGCTTAGGTAGATTAATTAGGCATTTGTCCGTGCGTTTTCACCGCCGTGACTTCGATGACAGCCTTATCACACGAATCCCGTGAGAAATGCAAGAACTTTTTGAGATATTGATAGACGTCGTTGCCAACTACCATCGAAATATCCAAAAATTATGATTATGACCCACGAAAATCGGGTAATAATGTTGCCACCGAAGTCACGGTGGTTGAAACGCTCGGAGAAATGCCCTAATGATTCATTTTATTTAATATTACCTATCCCAGGAAAATATCCCAGCCTAAATACGTCCACTCCTGGACATTGTTCAGGCCTTCCCCAAAGATTGCCACAATTACCGGTCCTGCACCACCCGCATCCAGCTGAGAAAAATATTCAATTTAATCATTGTAATTATTGACATAATTTAACTCAAATCAAGTTATAATTCACTTAAGAGTATATTATGCGACAGGAAGTATAGCAACCACAAAACATAGCCGACACAAAAGGTAAATAGCTCAATTAAGGTTAAAGAAACATGAAAGTTCTATACGTGTGAACTTCTAAGTTAATTCAAGTCTAATAAGCGTAGGTAGACGCCCACAAACAATAATTTCCCGAACACAGCCGATCGTAATTACATCGAATCAAGTGAGATAACCTTTACAACCTTGAGAGCTAAAACAATAAACTCGCGTTTACGGCACCGGTAGTAAAGTTGAGGATACAAATCAGATTTCGTGACGCAGGCATAAAACATTTCGGCTGTACAAGTTGCACGGAAAGCGCCACTAGTCTGCACCCCAGGGAGTGACAAAATGTAACGAAGCGAGCGCACCATCCTTTTACCCAAATACATTTTTCGCTTCGCATGAGGCGACTTGTCTTCGGCTAGATTATTTATGTTGTCTCACCGTTTCCTCAAGGTAGGAACGTTAGCCTCGAATCGTAACGCGAATAAAATTAATAGATGTGACACCTTTGAAGTTGGGATAATTTGTTTTGCGCAGCGGGGTTTCTGTTTGTTGACAAAAAATGGGAGATAATATTAATAGGGTTGTCACTATAGTTTTCTTTGTATTGAGTAGTTACTATATAATACCACTTTATTCAATTATAGTCTCTGTGTTTTAGCTCAATTTGCGCGGCAGAGTGTCTGTTTTTTTGATAAAAAAATATTTGATAATATTGCTAACCCTTCGCAAAAATTTAGATAGTATTGAGTAGTTACTATTTAATATCACTTTATTTTAGTCTCGGTTTTATAGCCATCTTAACTAAAGACCAGTATTTCAAATTATCCCCAAGCTCACCTCTTTATTGAATTTCATCGGTCATGATTTACAATTTGGTTTTACTAAGTTTCAATAATTTACGTTATTTTTAGGGGTCTGTGCCTGAGAAGGAGAAACGAAACTCTATAGGATCACTCGCGTATCTGTCTGTCTGTCCCTCTAGTCTGGTACAGCCGATTTGCTCCGAAACCCGTGGGAGCGTGGTAGGCACAAGGTCTAATAGGATCACCTGGGTGATCAGGGCCAGGTGCTTGACGTGAATAAAGTGACAAATAAGGGATAACCAATTATTTGTCATAAAAACCATAACTTTGCAGTAAAATTGTATTAGGTGTTTTTATGTATTTACCATTTCATATAGTACTAGATATTCTAATTACTGACATCATATTAACTAAGACAAAAGTCCGCTGATTGCTGGCGGTGCAGGACCGTTAATTGTGGCAATCTTTCGGCTGATGTGATAACCAATTATTTATCATAAAAACCATAACTTTGCAGTAAAATTGTATTAGGTGTTTTTATGTATTTACCATTTCATATAGTACTAGATATTCTAATTACTGACATCATATTAACTAAGACAAGAGTCCGCTGATTGCTGGCGGTGCAGGACCGTTAATTGTGGCAATCTTTCGGCTGATGTGATAACCAATTATTTATCATAAAAACCATAACTTTGCAGTAAAATTGTATTAGGTGTTTTTATGTATTTACCATTTCATATAGTACTAGATATTCTAATTACTGACATCATATTAAGACAAGAGTCCGCTGATTGCTGGCGGTGCAGGACCGATAATTGTGGCAATCTTTCGGCTGATGTGATGATTCAGACAGATGAATTAAACAACGCAGCTTAAATACTGGAATAGTTAATTTGAAAAACGACCAGTATCCGACGGAATTGCCGTTGAATGAAGCCATTTCTGGAATTTAACGACTCCACTGAAACTGATCTGATGTTGTAAAGTGCTCTACGGTTATGTCAAATAATAACCAAAATGTCTTGTAACTTCCACATTAGCCATCGTGCTTCTTTTATCGCTAAAACACTTTGTAGTAAACAACTACACGCATCAAATACTCGACAGGTCGCATAAACCTAAGAACATCGTAACATAAACCAACGAAAACATAACGCGCTCCTAAAAATCTCAAAAGCATAAAACACGTCAAATAGAAGTTACCTTTGGTGCTTTCGACGACGCAGTCGATTCTCCAGAGAAGGACCGCTGTGTAGAATGTCAGGAGCATCTTGTTTCCGCGGAAGAGAAATAAGTCAGTTTTATGGCCCCACCCCATCCCTACCGGAATTATCGGCAACGCCGCCTTTTATGGTACAACGCAACATCACAAACACAGCACAGTTAGAAACGAAGCCAGATAAACGGAATCAGACAGTTATGGCCCACACTTTTTATGACATTGGCTGTCAGTAATTTATGACGCGATAAAAGTAATTTATTTGCCCACTAGATTGCTACACTTTGATGAAATCCTGGTACCTGAAACAATTAAGATAATGTTTTAGACAAGGGTTAAATTGGTTGAGCTTTTATAAGGGAATAAAATCAATTACGCACAAAAAGGATATGGCGGAAAATATAATAAAGACCGATCAGGTGGGTTGTTTAAATAGGTTTTCATTAATAGTGAAAAGATTTCGGTGAATAGTTAAATACCCAATAACAGCTCAAAGTCTACATACAGTGTGTAAATCTAATAAGGGCGATCAATTAACCAGACAGATTCATTAGTGTAATCATGAATTACAAGGTTTTTTTAAAGTTACTTTTAATTATGACCACACAGAATTTTTTTAAGGTTATCGGAGCAGCAGCAGCAATGTAGGTATGAACATTTGTTATTGTGGATATGTCATCTGCTTTTGAAATTAGCTGTCAACGAGAGTTTAACTGGCGTAGGTATGTTGCTCTACATTGCGCGCCTAATTATTTTGTATGGAAAATTTTGTTGCTCTTATTTTAAATAAAAGTTATTTGAATGTACTTATTATGTCGTAAACTAACACCCGTTAAGAGCTTCGCCCGTATTAGACTTACATCCTGTATAAATCTACTTACTTAATATAGTCATCAATAAAGGAAGCGATTTATTTTTCTTTTCATTGAAGCTGTATATAAGAGAAAACCAATGGCGAATTTACATTATGTTCTTATGTTCTTTGTAATGGTTTTTTGTATTAGTTTTCTCACTTTCATCAGATAAGCGTGGAACTGCATATTAGTAAGTATGAGATTGCCCGGAGGACCGATGACCGGTGGGGTCGGCGTGTTCTCGAGTGGCGACCACGCACTGGACGGCGCAGCGTGGGAAGGCCCCCCACAAGATGGAGCGACGACCTGGTGAGGGTTGCGGGTGTCCAATGGATGCGGACAGCTCACGACCGATCTTTGTGGAACTCTCTGGGGGAGGCCTATGTCCAGCAGTGGACGTCAATTGGCTGATGATGATGATGATATCCCACAGCGTGTCCCAGTACAATTTGTATCATGCCATATTTAACGACTTATGCGTCTATGGTTTATAAGTAAACATGGCGATGTATAGTTAATAATAACAGCTTTATGAAATAGCTCCACCTGAGTATAAATAAGACATCCTACAAAACGTTAAAGCGAATATAATTAATGTATATAGTTAATGTAATAATATGTTTTCTCCGGTTACCGCAATCGTTATTCATGAAATAAAACGCGTGATTCAGTATATTTTGGTCGTGGGTAGTTTTCTTCTTATTGTCTTATTTTGGATCTGTCAAATTTCCTCGTAGACCACGAACAATGTAAAGAGTTCGAAACGTCGGGATGTAGGTAGTTAAATTAAAAAGTTTTATTTTGTTAAAACATAGTTAAGTCGAAATTTAAAATTGTTTACACTGACAATGTGAACCAAAGGAAGATAATTTACGAGAATAATGTACTCCAACATTTTTATATTCTGTATAACATAAGTATTTTTATATTGCCAATTTATCAGAATAAATTAGGAAGTAATTATTCAAGCAGTAATTTGTATGCGTCGCCATATATTATAAGGAATATATTCATAAACACATAAATACTTTTGTGCATTGATATTTCATGCTCCTTGCCTCATTCCTTAAATGTATAATTTAGTAAAAATCAATATTGTATTTTTAGTTCCATTACCACATAATTATCATCACAAATTTACTGTGCTCGTTTTTTTCGCCAAAATGTGGAATAGACTAGGGGGGTTACCATGACGTACTAATGCGATTCAGTTTAGCTTCAGGGAAAACGACAGAGATAATACAACTCATATAGCCTTGTCCCTTTCTCTCGACCTAATATAAATCGCATTACAACGTCATGGTAACCCCCCCGTTTTAAACGTGTAAGTGTTTTACCTAAATTGCTATTTTTACCATAAATAAAATAAACATGCGTATATAATATAATCACACTAGCGACCCCCCGGCTTTGCACGGGTACTATACCTTCCTCTTGAATTACTCTACCTATTAAAAAAATCTCATCAAAATCCGTTGCGTAGTTTTAAAGATTTAAGCGGACAAAGGGAAATAGGGACAGAAAAAGTGACTATTTTATACTATGTAGTGAAGTATAATAAATTTAACCAATGGTGCCTACCAGTGGTTAAAGTTTCAGTGACAGGTTATTACTCTATCTAAAATTCTCATCCATTTCTCCTTATTTCCTCTCTGAAAAAACGGAACAAACGGCGGACTTAACGCCTTAACTTCCAAAACATCAGAGCGCTCTTATCCTTTGTACTAAGCCGCTATGATTTAAGGTAACATTTTCCTCCACTTGTCTGTATCTGAAGGTCCGGGTTAGACGTTTATGGAACTACCATTATGTAGGATTCACATGTAACTGCCGGCGACGGGCGTCCTTCTAGAATCAAATAAACTAGAACCTTCTGCTTGAGGTATTTAGATTTCTTGTTTGACAGTCGGACCGCTCGCGACCTTTGCCGCTGTTTTATTTTCAGAATAAAACTGAAGTGTTAATACTTTTTGGTTTACTAAGTAGTGTCATAATTCATAATACATGTTTAATAAATAAATAAATATCTTGGGACATCTTACACAAATCAACCTAGTCCCACGGTAAGCTCAATTAAGGCTTGTGACATCACAAGCCTTAATTGTCGCCTGGTACCCACATGGGTACCAGGCGACGACATATATAATAGATAGAAACTTAAATACATAGACAGCCATGACCAAGGAACAAATGTTTGTGATAATTAAAAACACAAATAATGCCCTCGCCGGGATCCGAACCCGGAACCTCCAGCTTCGTAGGCAGGGTCACTACCAACTAGGCTACGGAGGCTGACATGTTTACAAAACAATGTACACGTACATCATATCATCAGCCTATCTCTGTCCACTGTTGGACGTAGGCCTCTCCTTCCAACATATGGACGTATTCGGAGGTAAATGCTCATAATCACCACGCCAGGTAGGCGGGTTGGCGATCGTAGTAGTGTATCCACTTTCTGACGCTCATCATAAATCTTCTGTCAATTCCTTAGTCGCCTCTTACGATACCCACGGGAAGAGTTGCGGTGGTGAGAAATGTATTCTTACTCCGTCACCACGTGGCTTAAAACAATGTATTATAAGAAAAGAAATTAGTTGAAGAAATTTTATATTATGTTCGGATACGGAAAATAACAAAATCAGTCTTCGGAAGATTTTTAAGGTATCATCATACCATACGTTAGGTACGTTAAAACCCAATAACAAGAACGATACGGCGTCTGAAGCCAATATAGACCCACGGTTAAAATAAAAGTTTTTTTTTTGGTAATCCGGTAAAGAATTTTCCAATCCCCCTAATAATGTGACAATAAAGTGGTAGCTGCAAATAAATAAGACACTTTTGATGATCCCGACGGAATTTTCCATCCCTATATAAAATTTATTCGTTAGTTTCCATCACCTTCCATTTCTCAAATCGTTCATCAGTTTATATGCTGGTAAGTGAAATTAAAACCATAAAAACACAGAGTTAAATGATTATGACAGAAACTGAAACTATAGTCGGATAATTCCACCCTAAGATGAGCACCGATTCCGTCCGTCTGATGTGAATTCTACATAAGAGTAACGGGCAGTTACGTGCGCCCGTACAATTTATTAACGACCAATAATATGACAGACAGTTTATATGCTGGGAAGGGATCCATTATAAAAATACAGAGCTAAATGAAACTATACAGGGCGTCCCAAAGTTATGAGACATGAAGGGGAAGTACCTTATATTGTAGATAGTGTATTTTGCTGAAAGAAGACTTTATGATATTTTTAAAATGTAGTAGGTAATTCTGCATTCAAACTTTTTCAAAAAATTACTTTCCTTACCCGGAAATCGAACTAATTACATTTATTTTTTCGAATTTTTTAACCAAACTTTTTTGGTTATTATTTTAGTTTAAGATACTATGTTTTGTAAAAAATGTTTTATTTTTTATCCATTCTTTCGAATGGCATCATTAAATGAGGAAAAAAATTTATTTCGTATTAAAGTTGGTTCGATGCCTAGAAAAAGCTAATTTTTTTTTTTTTTTTTTTTGAAAGCAGTATTATATAATTTTCAAAATAAAATGAAGTCTTGTTTCAAGAAAAATATCCTATCTACGACATTTAAGGTACTTCCCCTTCATGTCCCATAACTTTGGGACGCCCTGTAGACGGATAATTCCACCCTAAGATAAGCACCGATTCCGTCCGTCTGATGTGAATCCTACATAACAGCAACGGGCAGTTGCGTGCACGCGTCCATTTCGCCAACCATCCAAGCAATCAAGGTATTGCTTTACTTAACGATCCCATGGGCGAAGTACGGTGTGATTGTTGCTGATTACATTACTCTGTGGAGTTTCTTTTAAGAATCTTTTGTGAAATTGGAGAATGGCAACATGTGAAGTGAAGTTTTATTTAACTCACATGTGTATTATAAATTATAACACATTTAAGAATAATTGTGCGAGGAACTAGTAAGGTGGAAGTACTAATACCCGACGCTGTACCAATATTCGTCATTATAGCTTGAGTTGCCATCGATGAGATAAAATCAACTATTAGGGCATTTAAACGATGATAAATGTATGTGCTTTTAATGCTTCATATCCCAATTTTGAACTAATTTGCTTATATCTAAATTATTTGCATAATTTTAAGACAGGCTGACGTTTATTAGGACTGAGTTTTAATTTTTTCAATGTCCGAATATGTGACATTCAAACTTGTACTGAAGTGCCATCTATTAGGACTGCCTATTAACTATGCGTATAAACGCATTAGGAGGTAAATGCCCATAATCGCCACGCTGGGCAAGCGGATTGGCGATCGCAGTATGTGTCCACTATGATAACGCTGCTGCCCATCATCAATCTTTTATCAAATAGTGGTCAGTGACACTTTAATACCTTAGTAGGCTCTTACGACACCCGCAAGAGGAGTTGGGGTGATGACAAATGTATTCTAACTGCCGTCACCACACAGCAAACAAAATGTCTCTACGAAACAATAATTGTTCCAGAAAACATGTTAAAAAGTACTTTGCAAATTCGATGTTTAAACTGAAATTCCTAAACAGTAACTAATTAAATTGAAGGAACGACCCAGGGCGTGTGTTTATTTCCAAGTAAGTACGATCTACCATTCACCCGAGAGGGCGAGGGCTGAAGGACAGCTTCTTAATAGGATTTCCGATTGAACACATCTATAGAAACGTAAATATCTAGTCTATTATCTTCTTGTGAATAGGGATTTGTCCACTAAGATCGTTAATGTATAGAATTTCGTATTTAAATGCCGTAGTCTCAGTACATTCGCCCCAGGTGGCAATGCCCATCAAAAATATGTTTTGGCAAAACAAATCGTTAAAATAGGATATGAACACCGAATTTTGCTTATGAACTTTTATTTAATAGTTTTGAACCCTTTTTGTGACAAATTTAAGAACCAAGAATTGAAATAGGAACCTTATATTTTTTTTAATTAATTTATTAATAGTTTTGAACCCTTTTGTGACGAATTAAAAAAAATCGTGCGTTGTGACGTTGTGTAGAGGAATAAACCCTGTCTTTAAAAAAAAACTGCTTATGACTAACACTTTTATTTTATTATAGCTCCGCCCCTGTAACTTATCTATGAACTCACAGGTGCTCACAGGCTGTAATCTGGGCCTAAATACCCTATTTTTTTTACGTAAGCTTTTGCTACTCATTATGTCGAATTGTAAGGTCACCCTGAATAGGTACATTTAGATATTTTCTATAGGATATTCAATGTTTTTTGCTATTTCGAGATTTGTCCTCAGTACGACCTACATGTTCACCTGGCTATGGCTAGACGTCGAAAAAACAGCGTTACGTGGGTTGCTAACCGAAACTCACATAAAGCTTGAAGATACATGAACAACGGTAGTTAATTGTATCGACGAGGCGAGGCTCCTAATAGTACTTAATTGAGGATTCGAGAATGAGTTGTGATCACGACACGTATCAATTTCTTCTGTGAACTGTACGTTCAGTTATGATCCTTGTGCCTTTTAAAACTACTGAAAAATATATTGTATATGCAACGCTTGCGCATGAATACGTATTGGTATCAATTATTTTCAACGAAATTGGGCATTGGTATGAATGATGACTTAATCATTATTTTACACCGTATAGTTTACTCTCTAGTATTTATATCCAGCCGTGTTTATCAAATTTCCTTGTACCGAAAATAAAAGGACAAAAGCGCGCCGTTCCCTAGGGAGCCATCGGCGCCTGATATTCTTAGAACATAATTAACTCTTTAGGGGACATCTGGTGTACTAGCAGTTAGTCTATTATTACAGGGGGCGATTTTAACTTCAGAAATGTGTTTTTGATTTATAATACTAAAGTATACAGTGTGTAAGTCTAATACGGGCGATCACTTAAACCAAGCATAGGATACATTAGTGTAATCATGGATTACAAGATTTTTTTAAGTTACTCTTAATTATGACTCTACAGAATTTTTTTAAGATTAGGTATCGGAGCAGCAATGTAGATACGAACATTTGTTATTGTTGATATGGCAGTTATGTCATCTGCTTTTGAAATTAGCTGTCAACGAGAGTTTAACTCGCGTATGTTACTCTATATTGCGCGCCTAATTATTTTGTATTGAAAATTTTGTTGGTCTTGTTTTAAGTAAAAGTTATTTGAATGTACTATAATATCGTAAACTAACACCCGTTAAGAGCTTCGCCCGTATTAGACTTACACCCTGTATTATAGATAGATAGAATACTCTTTATTGCACACCTTAACAAAAAAGAAAACATGGTTAAAACAGACGATTATACATAGAGGTACACAACAGGCGGTCTTATCGCTATAGAGCAATCTCTTCCAGACAACCTTTGGGTAGCGGAAACAAATTAAAATAGTGAAACAGTAGGTGATTACAACATTTTAAGAAGCTTTTTTATTATTGTATGCATCTATACGCATAATTAATCAGAGAGGCCTACGTCTAGCAGGACTATCATAGGCTGATGATATGTGATGTGAAGTATATTGTGCTATAGTTTATACTACTCTATAAGTGGAGTGTACAATGTAAACAACAAGATTGATATGAGACTACTGCATTGATATACTTACATTTATTAATTATCCTGACGTTTTTGGCGCGATGAAAATGATTAATAAATGTAAATGGACGCGATGAAGTCCCTCTATCTACTTGTTAAAATATGTCTGTAAATTGTGAATGTTTAATTCAATATACATTCCTACCTACATGTTAAGGTTAGAATAGTTTGGTAAAGTACAGAAAATAATTCAAGAACCTTTTTAAAAATAGGTACTAATCACCACAATATTTGCTTAACAAATTATATTAACTGTATCAGTACGTTTTTGGGTAGTTATAATAATTATCGCAGTCACCAAGCGAGCTGACTGTAATTTACTATATTTTGATCGTGGTATGACATTTGTCTACACTCTTCTTCTTGTTCTTTACCTCTTCCCACTCCATGTAGAGTCGGTTCTCCTATTTCTGCGGTGCTAGGACGCTCTGTCCTGGGTCGGGACATTCGTCTACACTCAACTGGCTTAAAAGCTAATTTTGGTTACGATAATTTCAACTCTTAAAGTTTTAGACTAAACATCACACAATGCTACTATAATACTTACACACTACATGCACTACGAAGCCAAATGTCGCATCGAGTCAAATCTACGTTTTGAAGGTCAGAGTTGGCCTAATATTTTTATTTAAACTAATAGTAATCTATTATTACAAAATATTCAAGTCAAATAGTATAAACATTCGAGTATGTTCAGGGATATACCTATATATGTACATAGCCTCTTACATTAAAATACTTAAAAATATCGGTTTTGTTTTCGAAAACATGATTTTTTTGTTATTATAATCGAGTCGATTATACTAACAAGAAAATCAGTTGAGAGTAATTTGTCAGTAGAATCCAAAAAAAGTAAACAAACCTAAAAACTTACATTATTCTATAATCGGGCTCTTTAACAACACAATCTTGGTTTAATTATCAACTTAAAACCTTAAATCATAAGTACATTTAACATACATTTTTAGTCAAAATGATTACCTAGTATTAATTCGAAAATATATCTGCAAACGTGTTTCACGATATATGTCAAAGGCGTCACATGCTATGGAAAGTCAGCCATATTTGTTTATATTTTTTTCAAATTATACCTATTTATGGTATACATACATATAATATCTTCTTTGATTAGACTAACCCCCTTATTCATAAACGTTTGTTAACTTAACAAGCCGCTAATAATTGTTTGTCCCTTTCGGTCTTAACAATGTGTCCATAAGAGCAAAAGGGACAAACAATTATTAGCGGCTTGTTAAGTTAACAAACGTTTATGAATAAGGGGGTAAGACTCCAGTATTTTACACAAAGCGTATTCTGAATCCATAATGATTATCCGTATACATATTGAGGAGACATTCAGAAACAGGAATCAAATGGCAATATAATTAATTTAATGCTAGTTGGCTGTTTGCTCGAGTCGCATACACGTTTTAAAGTGAAGCCCCCAAACCTTGGTCGATCTACAACATTTTGTTTCTTTTCATTCCATTTTTTGAAAATCGTAGACAAGGAATAAAATAAAATAAGTACTTACTTATTGTTTACGACTATACTATTTGTTGTATGTTACACAAGCCTAGCGCAGTTAGGTGTTGCCTTTGATACATTTTCTTGCCCGTCTGCCTGCGACCACGCGTTACGATAAAATTCAACGTAAGTTTACGCGATTAACTTACGTTTGTCGTAAAAATATAAAATAAGTAAGCACCACAAATATCGATGCGCATTTTTTAAATGATCGTTAATTTTATTTAGGCATTAGGTGACCAGAAAACGGTGGAGTTGTTTAATTTTTTTTACACCATGTATGGATAAAAAAATGATAAATGAAAGATGGCGCTAAAATGGATAGTGGATGGATTTTGTTACGTCAGATTATTCTCAGATTGTCCTTTGGTTTAGATTAGTTTGAAACCTGTAGTTACATCCTATATTCTAGTTGTTGGTTTGTTGACTGTTTCTGAACGAACCCTTGGTTATCTTTACCGCGCGCGGGGGAAACATTAACATTTATTAACAAGTGCGTTCCATTTTCTGGAATTATTCCGCTTATTTGTTTAAATTCTGTGTTGCAGAGTGCTTTTAGATTTATTGGCGTTTCGTATTCGTCGGTTCACTGCAAAATGTATTTACTTGATTGGTCTGTTTACATATTTAATAAGATTCCAAGAATTATGGTGACAGGTGAAATGGGGTCATTTTTGTGACTGAAATTTAATATTATAATAATACAATTAAAGGTCATATTTTAAAAGGTAGGTTTCTCATCTCGCCAATTTTTTCCATTTCTATTTGCCAATCTGTTACAAAATTTACAAATAGACAAAAACAAGTGATTAACCTTTTATTTAATGCATATCAAACCATATATGGTCACTTTGGTTTTGATTTTTCAGTATTTTTGTACACGAACTTAAACTAGACTTCACAAATAAGTGAAGGGTCCACGGAAAAAATATGTCTAGATCTTATGAAAATCAGGACTAATTTGTACCTTGTTCCGTTAAAATGTTCCCGAAAAAACATGTCTAGTCCAGACATGTTTTTTCCGTGGACCCTTCAAGTATCAAAATTATGCACTTACTGAAAACTTTTGAACATGACCGTGACATACCTGTCAAGCTATTTAAGAAATACCCTGCTATTACGGTTCAAATTTGAAATGCATTATTGACTGTCTAATACATTAAAAGGTTTAGTAAAATAGATTCATAACTTAAGTAAGTAATCTAAAGACAATAACTATCTAAACCAAATCCACAAACTCTAAGTGGGCACACGTTTATGAAAAAGGGTTAAAAATAGACAAGTTCAAGTTCAGAACGCCGTATCAAATGTCAGTCCCACGTGAAAAAAAGATGTAATTTTTTGTGAACAGATGTTCTTCGCTATAAAAATGAAAGCGGTTGAAATAAAACGGTCTTTGATTACTTCCTTAATGGCTTTGGAATGTTTCTGTTAAAGGTGTTTTATTGTAGTTTGACAGATGTCCTAATACAATATAACGTTTAACTACAAACATTTTTTGAAAGAAGAGTATCTCTTTGGAGGTTATGCAGGATCACATACCTACAATATTCACTAGTATTCACTATGCGGCTACAAAAAGTGAATGACCACGTTCTTACTAATGTGACACATGTAAATGTAAAATTAACGCATAGCACGACAACCGGGTATATAATAGGATTATTATACACTGCTGTAGCCTAGTTGGTAGTGACCGTGCCTACGAAACTGGGGGTTTCAGGTTCAAATCTCGGCGAGGGCATTATCTGTGTATTCATTTATCACTATTTATTTGTTCCTTGGTCGTGACTTTATATGTATTTAAGTATCCATATGTATGTACCTATATATATTGAGCTTACCGTGGGACTAGGTTGATTTGTGTAAGATGTCCCAAGATATTTATTTGTTTATTATATAGTACAATTCTTAAATAATTAATTCTATGTTTTTATAACTTAATGTCTTGACCTTATATCATTTTTATCTGTTTTAAATTATTATTTTGTTTCAACGGGTAGGTAACTTTTCTGAAATCCATTATCTTACTCCGCTACCCAAAGGTTGTATGGAAGAGATCGCTTTTTAGCGATGAGACCGCCTATTGTCTACCTTTTCAATGGTTACATGTAAGGTAATTTGTTTTTTTTTATTCTTTGGGTAAAAAACAAAGAAATTTGTATGTAAAAACACAATGTTAAATATCTCGTTTTAAAGATTTATCTTACTTATCATAACATAATATATATTATCATGTCAGTTTAAAATCAAACTATTCTGAAAAACGGCCTTAAAATTCCGTTTCGAATAAAGATGCTCTCTCTCTGCTTCTAATTCAATCTACCCCCTGCAGCAAACATTGTGCTAGTTCTTTTCCAGCAGAACTAACACATCCAAATTAATTATTACTAGCCGTGCGCAGGAATTCAATTTATCCTGTAACATTGAGGGCCATTACGTAAGTAATTAGTATCCCATACGAGCCTTTATAAATATTGCAAGTCATGCCCTGACCCTGTCTCGGCTCCAGTTACAATTTGGGTGCGCACAAAAACCATAAATTGGGACAGAATGTGACGGTTGTTTAACCTTTGTCTTATTTTGTAAACAACGTTATAATTATACAATACTCCAAATACTTTTGATGACAATAACAAATCCGTTTCAATGTACAGTCGAGTTCATAAATATATGTACACATATTTCGATTGGTAAATTTGTTCAGATTAAAATGTACCTTTCTATGCTCATTTATTTTAGAAGCCTTGGATTTGCTCACATATTTATGAACTCGACTGTAAACTTTCGGTCAAAGAACACGTGTCGGTTATAATTTTTTTATAGAAAATAGATACTGTAAACACGCTGAATTCAAATAGAATTTAATACGGCCTACTTGTACAATTTTGGGAGAAAACATTTTTATTAGGTCAGAATAATTATCACGATGATAATGAGTTTCTGGATGTTTATTAATGAAGTGGATTTTAAGCATGAATTTGATTTTCTAAAACTTAGGGCATAAATTATTCCAGTATTTCCAGTGGGCCTGAATTTACCTACCTTTTATACGTTGATAGCCAATTTTAATTGCATAAGTGGTAAAGTCCTAAGTGGTAAATGAGACCTTCCGCAGCAGAACCAAAGTAACCAATATAGCCCTCCGAATCGTTAAACTGAAGTAGCAGTGGGCAGGGCACATTGCACGTAGAACCGATGGCTGTTGTGGCGGCCGCATACCAGAAGGTACATCGTGAGTACGCCCCCACAAGTTGGACTTATGACCTAGTTAAGGCCGCAGGAGTACGCTAGATGCGGCTGGCGCAGGACCGGTAATTGTGGCAATCTTTGTGAGAGGTCTATTTTCAGCAGTGGACTTCTTTCGGCTGATATGGTGATGGTATGGTAAAGGTCTTCGCACACTATATCAACTCTACACCCACTCGACTCAAGCCTAATCATTGAAATTTAAACCCTGTGTCATATGTTCAAGGTTTAATATCATTTCATAAAATGATATTAAAGTAGTGTACGACGAGTGGCCTACGCATCGTACACTAAAGGTCACGCAACGACCACGTTTGCGACTGACGTGTATCGAGCAACCATTTTCAATGCCCACTCGTTGACACCGCGTTGTCGACTAGTGACCATTGGGTGGATCAACTAGTTGACTACTCATCGTGAGTGTGAGTAGAGTTGCAACTGCGTTGGCGTGGAGTTGTTATAGTGTGCGAAGACCTCAAACCCCCTTATTCATAAAGGTTTGCTAACTTAACAAGCCGCTAATAATTGTTTGTCCCTTTTGCTCTTATGGACACATTGTTAAGACCGAAAGGGACAAACAATTATTAGCGGCTTGTTAAGTTAACAAACGTTTATGAATAAGGGGGAAAGAAGCTAAGCGTACGGCCTGAGTGTCAAGCGTCAAGCGGCGCGTCGGGCGGGGCAAGCAGC
This sequence comes from Thaumatotibia leucotreta, assembly GCA_025490895.1. NCBI lineage: Eukaryota > Metazoa > Arthropoda > Insecta > Lepidoptera > Tortricidae > Thaumatotibia > Thaumatotibia leucotreta. The sequence continues at coordinate 112,978 of JALPQI010000955.1, read as the reverse complement.
GACGTGTCTAACCTCCAAGGGGATTGGAGGGCGGGCACACAGGCTACGTGCATACGTTAGCATTTTTAGGGTTAAGCCAAAATGGCAAAAACGGAACCCTTACAGATTCGTCATGTCCGTCTGTCCGTCTGTCACAGCCGATTTACTCGGAAACTATAAATGCTACAGTAACGAAATTTGGTAAGGATATGTGTTGTATGAACCGCTACAGGATTATGATACTAAATTGTAAAAAAAACCCATTGGGGTGAGGGCCCTCCATACATGTAACTGAGGGATAGAAAAATTTGTTTAGTTGTATATAAGCGTGTGAGGTATTAATAGAAAGGTCTTTAAAAATGGTATGAAGGTTTATAAATCTCATTTTTATTTAAGCAAATCGTTTTCGATATATCAGCTCTCAAAGTCTGAAAAATGTCTCCCCCCTCTATTTTTTAAACTACGCGATTTAAAATTAAAAACATATATATATATGTTATGCACATTAATAAACTCTATCAACGATTTTTGGTTTGACTAAATTATCTCCTATAGTTTTTGAGGTAGGTTCATTTAACTGTATTTTTTTAATAATAAATTGATAATGGTACGGAACCCTTCGCGCGAGTCCGACTCGCACTTGGCCATTTTTTTTTACATAGACACTCCGTCTTACTGCACGCCACGCTCTAGCGTCTACTCAGGCATTAGACTAATGTCGTGCCCACGACAATGGTCTAATGGCGTGTCCACGACATTGGCCTAAGGCGACTGGCGGGGCGGAAAGCCATACGTGCGAATCGGTATCAGCCTCTCGCTCCAACTTATGGATTCGATTAGCTCAATGTCGTGGCCAGGTCATAAGGTGAGCGGAACTACATCGGCGAACCTACATCGGTGTTATAAATATGTTCCAACACTATTGTTATTATCAAACCGGAATAAGAAAGGGATTCGAAAGTACTGTTGACACAACAAATGAGACAATATTTACCAAGAAAAGAGTTGTTTATAGATTTAGTGAGTGATTCATTAATCTATTGTATGTAAGTCTCTGTACTTAAACCATGAATATATGAATATAACTACGAATATATCCTAAATTGACTTATACACTGTTGTGTCAACAGTACTTTCGAATCCCATTCTAATCGCGGTTTGATAATATTTATAATCAATCTTGATTCATTGAAGTCATAAAGACATAACCACCAGCAACATTTATATTGTTCCTGTGTGTCCTACTGCTGTCCTTAATTATAGCCATTAATGAAAAGCAAAATCTTACTATTGTTAAAATAGGTAGCGTTTCTGGAATCTCATTCCTTGTTTTATTACTTACTTTGATCAATATTGCTTAAAAATTTCCTTAGCTGAGGTATAAATTCCACCTTCGGCGTTGGTAAATTACGATACTTTTTTTTAGTGGTGTTACTACTTAAAAAACAAATAAAAAATTAATTAAATAAAAAAATTGGGTTGTTCCACAAAATAGAATATTGTTTGATAAAATGAATCAGACATCATACATCATCAACCTATGATAGTCCACACAGCAGGAGCTCTCCTATTAACTATGCTTATAGATGCATTAGGAGGTAAATGCCCATAATCGCCTCGCTGGGCAAGCGGATTGGCGATCGCAGTAATGTGTCGACTATGATGACGCTGCTGCCCATCATCAATATTTTGTCAAATAATGGTCAGTGACACTTCAATCCCTTAGTCGACTCTTACGACACCCGAAGGAGGAGTTGGAGTGGTGACAAATGTATTCTTACTGCCGTTACCACACGGCGAATAACATAAAATGAATACTCGTAGGTATTTGATTACTTTTAACGTTAGTTTTTGTTCAAGCAGTTGCGTTTCCGATATTCTAACTGATACTTATTCAACACAGCTAGAAAAATGTTAATCTAATGTTCTGAAGAGTCGCATTTTGTGTCAAGTCTAAACATGTCTGCAAGACACCCTATTCCCTTGCACGAAGTGTGCAGCGAAGCTTGTAATGACCTTGTTCACACTAATGCATCTATTAAGCTTGTTGTGGTTCTTAGAATGCATAGGTTATTGTTATATGTAGGTATTGTATTTTATTTGGATTCTATTTTGCTTGAATTCTGTTTCTGGAAAAGTATCTCTGAAGAAGTAGTCATTCCAGAATTCTATGTTTGTCCACGCCTGTTTACGTTTTGAAAAATGAAACTAAAAATAAAGTGACAATTTGTTATAATAAGGCGTAGTTAACACCTTTCGATTATAAATATTGTATTTTTCTTCGAACATTAATCAGTAATCAATTGATGATTAATGATTTCGTTTGATGATAATTTAGCCATTTATTTATTATTATCATAGTTCTTACGCTTTTAAATCTGTATACTATGACATAATACTACGTAATGGACCCACAGTAAGCATTTCTTGACAATCGTGTTCTTCGTCAATTTTTAATCCTAACATATCTTTCACAATACTGTAAAATTTTCAAAACTTCTTATCGTCAACTATTTTCGTTTAACCTTCATCACTAGGAACTTCCAACATCAGGTCATGCCGTCCGTCATAAATACAAGAGGTACCAAACATAGGTACCTAATTGAAAAAGTTTCGACGGGTTTAGCTGATGTCGGAGCTGCATAGTGATGTGCTGATGGCGATATTCATATGCTCAGGAATACTAGTATTTCTAACGTATTATAAGGTATAACATTCAGCGAAGATACGGACCTGAAAACTAAAACAAAAGGCTGTTTTTTTTTTAACTATTACGAAGCCGTTAGAGTGTCCCACTGCTGGGCAAAGGCCTCCCCCATTGTCTTCCAACTCTCCCGGTTTAGCGCGATCGTTTAAATAGGTATGCATCCAGATCGTCCCGCCATCTCCGTCTGGGCCTGCCGCGTCGTCGCCACGAATTTTGTGGCACCCACTCCGTTTTTTGAAAACTTGTAGACACTCCAATGTTATAGTTTATAAGCATACTCGTAGCACTATGTTTTGTTTATTTATTGTTTTGTATTAAAATCAAACACCATAAGATAAAGTTACATGTTTTTTTTTGCATTCAATGGAATGCCAGTGGTAGGGTATTTTTACTAGTACCCGCCTGGTTGGCTACCACCGTACATTCGGTGTAAACGCCCGTGAAATGACTTACCTTCGTGTTTGCCGTGTTTCGGGGTCAGCCGGTGTATTTACCAGCATCTAGCGGGCCAGCAAGGCGGTGGCAACTAACAGGTTACTGATTGTCTCCTGTTCGTTGCCGCCGCGATTTGGGTTCTACTTTTCACTTACGATCAGGTGGAGTGGTGCCACTTTGTTGTGCCAACGTTATTTTTATTGGGTCGGCAACGCGCATGTGACACCCTGAGGTTGCAGGCGCCCATAGGCTACGGTGACTGCTTTCCATCAGGCGGGCCGTATGCTTGTTTGCCACCGACGTGGTATAAAAAAAAAAATCAGACAAATTCCAACACATTTTGATATTTCATTGGATTCCGTTTATCCTTTAAACATTTTAAATATCAATTTGAAATTAGCATGTTTACAATATTTTCTATAAAAAATTATGCCCGACCCGTTCTTTGACCGAGATTGTATTACCGGCAGTGATCGGAAACGGTTATTTAGAAAAACCTCGAAATAGCTCATATTTAATTTTTTTTACATTATTTATGTAGTACTCAATTTTTTATTGTTATTATTGTGAGCCTATAGTATCCCACTGCTGGGCCTCCCCCCATTTTCTCCAATCTGATCTATGTCGACCTGCTTCCGACCTGCCACTTTTTCAAAAAGGAGTCCAGCTCGTCTCGCCATCGCCGACGAGGTCTGCCGCGTCTCCGATTGGAGCTGTCGGGCTGCCAATCTGTGGCTATACCGGCTCACAGCTCACTCGGCATCCGACAGATGTGACCAGCCCAATCCCACTTCAGCTTAGCCTGCTTCCAAGTAACATCCACTATCTTAGTCTGGGAGCGCAGCGTAGTGTTCCTGATATTTAATCTAATTAATGAAATCGTAAGTTTGAACTAGATACTCCATCAACAAATGATTTTTATACCGAATAACGAATAACGAAACGTTCTTTTGTATAAAGAAAAAACCGATATCTAATCCCTGATTACCGTTTATCCTCTGCCGGAGACGGCACATCACTAGGGCCGCATAGTCGCTCGATTAACGTTATTGCTGTTATAACGGTGGCCGTTTTGGTACGAGGATAAATCTCAAGGTGAGGTTATTAGAAAAAGTTGGGCCGTTCTGTGAAGAAGCTGGTTGGGAAGAATTTGTTTTGCTCAAGTTTTTTGTCCGTGTTTTCCAATTATAGAACAATTAGTTGATTACAAAATTTCACCTGGCTCATCGTAGTCGTCGAAATGTTTTGTTATACTTATTTCATGTTTGCTAACATTGACATTACTTTTTTTTTTGTAAAAAAAGGATGATCTGAAGTTAACTGATTTGCTTTTGTTTTGTAACGTACTTTAGTTACTCGATATCGTGGAGAATCGTAAATAGATACCCACATTTTTATTTTTTTAACACCAACTTATTCAAACATGACCAACAGATAAAATACCGTAAATATGAAGGCCTATACTATTTTTGAGTATTAAAACTGCACGACACAAAACTGGTGCAAAAGCTACTCAACACAAAATTCTACCGAAAAAATACACGCAGGACAAAAGCCTTTGGAAAGTTTTTATACCAGGAATGCATAAAGGTTTGTGAAACGGTCTAGTTCTAGGTATTTTATTACGTCGTAATAAAAATATACGTAAAGTTGTCCGTTACGAATCACCTAGTCGTGTCGTGTTTACGATATTTTTATGATATACGCGGCTGCTGGGACGAAAGATCAAAAATATTCACCGATTTTTGGTAGATCGTAGAGTAAACTTAGGTACATGAAATGAATTACGCAATGTAGGTACCTACTCGTACATGACACGTACTTTTTATTTGATGCACAACGGTGGTTAACAAGCCTACGGCCTGCCTGATGAAAAGAAAAGCAAAAAAGAATTCACACGCGCGATGATAAATTAAAAATATATAATCTTAATAATATTTTATAAAAATATATAAATATATAATCGATTTTTTTTCTCTCTTGATAATATCAGAGGATTCGAAAACCCTTATAAATAAGCTTACTTGAATAAATAATAGTTTGACTTTGCAGTATAGTTCTTAAGACGAATTTTTCAATCTGTAGCCGTACCATGAGTTGAAAAAAAAAGGATACGTTAGGTTTTACCTGATACCTTATGCATTCTATCGTGTTCGCACTTGCATTATTACCCTTTTAAACCGGGGCAGGTTACCGGACTTGAGGGTTATCGTGTCCTCACCCTCTCTTCGGACTTCCGATAGCCCAATAACGTCCCATCGTAACCTGCTCAGGTCTTCCTCGAGCTCAGCCAATCTCTCGTCTGTGCGCAGTGTGCGCGTGTTTAGTGTTGCCAGGGCCAATGGTTGTCGGTGGTGGTAGCCGGATCTTCGCCGGAGATTCTTCGCACCCCTGACTCCTCTAGTGCCCTGACCACTACCAAAGCCAGAGCACCGGGAGTCGCCGGAACCTCGGGGCCATTTTTTGTTTGCACTTCTCATAGGGGGTAGGTATATGCCATAATCGCCACGCTTGGCAGGCGGGTTGGCGATCGCAGTTTAGTACACCGCATTACAGGGATGCTGCTGCCCATCCACCGGTGGTTTTGGACCTAGTTTAACGACATACCCGGGTCAGTATGTCGGTTATAATGTTCAGTAATATTATACACCGTGTTTCACTTAACACCAAAAACCAGAAAACCGTTTGTTCAGAATCGAGAGTAGAATCGATTGAGCTATATCTTGTTGGGGGTAATATTTTTATTTTTATTTGCATTTTTAGTTATTTTTTACGTGCCCAGTCTACAAATTCGTAATACAACATTGTGCATATCGCATTGCTGAAGGTTGTATACCTTTTTCAGTATTTAGGGGTATTTTGGTAATAATGGCTGGTTACCAGGTCGATTATTTTTTCCACTACGAGTTTGACGTTGTTTGTCAATTTAATTTGTATGTTAATTCCGTTGACATAACTAATTATCATGGCGTTTAGATTCACGAACGTTCAATATTGTGAAATGGTAAGAACGCTAGCACGCTGCAATGACAATGTAAATTTAGCGGTTAGGACTTATTATGAGGAGTTTCGTGTCGCCGTATCGAATGCCACCATGGCCGCAGCTACTCAAAGGCTTCGGGACTACGGTTCTTTTCGACCACCAATGGCCAGAGAAAGGCATGACGAAATGAACCCTGATTTCGAGGAGGCCGTCTTGGAGTATTTTCGCGTTAATCCGACGGCTAGCACACGACAAGCTGGTCGTCGGTTTAACTGTGATCATAAGCAGATTTGGAGAATTTTGAGAGACGACCAGCAACACCCTTTTCACTATCGTCTATGTCAGGAGCTTAACCCCCTAGATTATGTGCCCCGTGTTGAGTTTTGCGATTGGTTCCTGGAAGACTGGAATAGAAATATCCTGTGGACCGATGAGTGCACCTTCACTAGGCAAGGCCTTTTCAACCAGCATAACAGGCATATGTGGGCACACGAGAATCCTCATTTAGCCGAAGAAAATTCCTTTCAACATAGATTTTCTTTAAACGTATGGGCGGGAATAATAGGGCCATACATTCTCGGTCCCGTATTTTTGCCCCGTCTGAACGGAGAAATTTACCTGAATTTTCTGATGACCACCCTCAATGACTTGCTTGAAGACGTTCCCTTGCAGTTTGTACGTCAAATGTATTACCAGCACGATGGTGCTCCTGCACACTTCCAGATAAACGTCAGGAGACATCTGGACAATATTTACGGGCGGCATTGGATCGGACGTGGAGGCCCAGTGCAATGGCCAGCCAGATCACCAGATTTAACTCCACTAGACTTTTTTTTGTGGAGTAAAATTAAAACGTTGGTGTACGATGACGGACCAGGACCGACGAATATTGACGAACTACGAAACAAAATTATTGCCTCTTTTGAGACGGTTAAAAATACTCCTGAAGTGCTGCAGTCACTCAGAAACAATTTGCGGAAACGAGCATTGCTCTGCCGTCGCCAAGGCGGGAGACATTTTGAACAGCTCTTAAACATCCGCGAACAACATAACTTGTAAATAAAATTGTAAATAAGTTTTTTTTTATAATTTTTATGTACATAATTGGTCATTACATATGTAAATATCTATACATTGAAAGAGTTTTGTTTTATTTTCTTGCGTAAACTCACCAACTTACATAGTTATACTTAAACATTTCTGAATCTGAGAGAGCATTCGTAACCGTTATAATGGCGGGACCAGATCCTGCATTCGATCGATTCATATTGCATTATTTAGTACAGTCGACGTCAAAGATATCGTTACGGTTTAGGTGCCAAACATATATTTACACGACTTTATTGCCTTGACATTAAAATCGTGTAAATATATTTTTGGCACTTAAACCGTAATGATATTTTTGACGTCGACTGTACTAAATTAGCTAGCTTTTGTAATGAGCGTACTATTTTTTTACAAAAGGTAGCAAATAGTACCAATTCAGTACTAAATAATGCAATATAAATCGACAGAATTCAGGACCTGGTTCCGCCATTAAGTATAACGTTATAATGGCGGGACCAGACTAATTGAATACATACATACATACATCATCAGCCTATGATAGTCCACTGCTGGACGTAGGCCTCTCCTATTATCTATGCGTATAGACGCATTAGGTGGTAAATGCCCATAATCGCCACGCTGGGCAAGCGGATTGGTGATCGCAGTAATGTGTCCACTATGATGACGCTGCTGCCCATCATCACTCGTTGACTAATTGAATATAACTTTGAAATTGAAGAGGTAGTAGTTTTTTACAACAGGTACCAAGTAGTACTAATTCAGTACTAAATAATGCAACATGGATCCATCGAATGCAGGATCTGGTCCCGCCATTATAACGGTTACGAGCATTCGGTCGTTCGTGTGGTATAAAATACCTACCTATAAAACGAACAAAAGATCCCGTGTAAATAAAAGAGACATGGAGATCCTACTCGCATGATAGTTCGCCGCTTCAATAGTTCATAGTTGCCTCGCTCGCGGTGAGACTAGTGCCTGAAGAGCTCGTTCCCACTATGTCGACTGTCGGGCCGATTTTCAATTCAATCGTGTGTCGGCGTCACTGTTCCCACTATGTAGGTTGTCGGGCCGATTTTTAATGGGACACCCCATTAAAAATCGGCGTACTGTTCAATCAGTGGCAGCGATGCGCGGGTGTCTGAGGGGGTGCGGCGAGGGCGGAGGCCTGGCAAAACGGACGACATTTTATATCGACTCCGACACAAAATCGTTGTTGGACGACTGTGAACAGCATAAGTATAAAATGTTGTGCCACCGGAACGGCCGATTAAAAATCGGCCCAGATCCAACATAGTGGGAACGAGCTCTTAGACACTGGCCTTTATACTTCATGTTCTGTCCGCCCGTCTGTGTGTCCGCTTGTCTGTAGCCAGGTTGTTATTTTATGAGCTGTGATAGCTAAACAGTCGATTTTTTACAGATATAATGTTAAGTTAACATATTCCTGTTGCCACAGATACACCACACACCACCATACAACACTATTAGGGAATATTTCGCACTTTGTGTAGGAGGATCTCCAGTTGGCGTATTGCATTATGGCTCTCGCTTCCACCTGTATAGGTATTAATGGGAGCAAGAGGCAAAACGCAAATACATGTGAAGTATCAGCATAAGCAAGCAGTCATAATGGATAGTGTCATAATCAGGGTCCGGTTTTATACAGATACAATTTACAAGCGGCAGTCTCTTTATAACTTACTTTGCTAAAAAGAGACTGCTGCTGGTGGTAAAAAGAGATAGAAATATTCCCAAATGTTCTGCATGACTAAAAAGACTCTTTTTCCATACCTACATTTGATAAGAACAAGTCTTTTTAATTCTAAAATTTGACAACTGACCTTTTTATAAACTTTTTGTTAGAAGATATTATGTCTTTTTAATTCTTAGGAGCGACATGTCAACTGACCGTTTTCAAATAAACCCAGTGACATCACAGGTAATTCAGAAATAGAAAACGTACGTACATCTCTTTTTGACACCGAATTTAATTGGCAAGCAAGATAAGGATAGTTGTATAATAAATGTTGTACTATATCTATGCTTTAGTCCTTAATCCTTGGTGCAACTGGCCTAATTTGAAAACGCTTGAGTGTCATAAGAAATCGAACTTGTACCTAATTACAACCTTGTCATTTTGAATGTTGGGTTAAGTTTGCTTAGCTGTACCATTTGAAGTTTACTGTGACAAAGCTTTAAAGTGGTTTACAGCGACATAGCTGTCTATTGCTAAACCTTATGTCGTTGCAATAATGTGCACACATGAATAGTTTCAAGGTTTATGATGGTAGCTAGCAATTGTTTTATACTGAGTGTAGAGTTAAAAGTCGTGTAGAGCTATACAGAATATCAAAAATCCATTAAAAAAATAAATAAACAACAGATTAAAAAATTAATACTATACATAAGTTTAAAAAAATAAAAATCAGTTGGGGTGTCTGAGGTTTTGAGTGTTACCAGAAACACGGTGTATAAACATAATACTATAAATCACTGAACATTACTATATTGTTTATGGTGACTGTACTCGTTTTGAATAAAATTATTAGTTGCAAAATTATAACGAACATGTTCTGAATTCGTATAGAATACCCTAAACTAACTTAATCTTATGTAGTATAAAAGCTCGTTTCGATTACGTACACAAGTCAACTTTCATTATTTTCGACAACACTCGCTTATTTCCTATTAAGTTATAACATGTGTACTTACTGTTTCACGGATAATGCGCCATCCCCGAATAATTATGTATTCCACAACAAGTTACCACTGTTCCACTGAACTATTTCAAATTATGCCACTGTTTTACATAAACTTTAAGTTCTTTAGTTGTATAATTTCGAGATGTGCCGTTAGTCTACAAACAAACGCAGTGACGGCGTCAGTTTCTGTGGTTCAACTGGCCTATGGCCGGTCTTGCAGATAAAATGGCATCGACTCTCCACCAATGGCATAACGGCACAATGCTGCCACAGTGGTAAATTTTTGAACTAGAACACGGGAGTCTTAGTCACGATAAACTTTAGCGTATTCTGCGCCTAGTTTTATAGTTAATTGCAAAATGGACTATTTCGAGATACCGAGTTGTTTTAGATAAGCGTCGATTAGAGCGAGCGCATTAGCCTGATTTACGTATCGAGTAAAACCTATCGTTGCCGATACTTGCAAAGTCACGGAGTATTTGTAAGTTACGGATACTATTATAGTTTTATATTTCTCCTCACTGACCCATTCAGATTCATCACTCGATATACTTCTTAACGCTTTGAGCGCGGGGAACTCTCGAGGGGAGTTCTCTGTGGTCCATTTTCGCTACAAAGCGGAAAAATCACGGGATCGGCTACGAGCGTAGAATCTCATGTTGTAGTCAGGGGACTCCAATATGAGATTCTTTAACACTTTAATTGCGGACGAGTGCTACGGGGTTCTCAGGGGAGAACCCCTAAGAAAATTACGCGGGAGAAAATTCATTTTAAACCACACAGTGCGCGACCCTTTAGACACCAGTGTGCGATGATGGATGGCCTACCGATGGTGGGTGATGCGAATTCCGGCTCGCTTGCACCTGTGTTATTCACTAAGGAAACCGCCTTGCTAACAGCGCTGTGTCAGTGCTGCGGCAGCGTCGAGCCTAAAAATGGTATTCACTAATGCACTTTAAACGACACTAGCGCTAGGCGACGAATGCGGCGTGAGCTGGAACTACACTGCGTCGCGAGTTACCGCCTATAGATCGACGACGAGCTGTTCTATGTTAGTGAATACCGTTTTTCGCAGCGCTGCGCTCTACGTCGAAGTGAAGGCTGACTCGTTGTCGAGCTCGTTGACGAACGCAGCGTCGAATGTGTGAATAAGAGAATAGCATAGCTGGCCTACTACCGCGAAATTTCGATCGTAAATTTCGACGATTTTTCTCTGTCACTCAAACGAAGGCGTCATTAGAGTGAGAGAGACAAATCCTCGAAATTTGCGGATATCGAAGTTCGAGATAGGGCCGCTGTGTGCTTACCATGATCGAGTGAGCCGGATAGAAAGTAAATCCGTGTTAATGACGTGGCGGCAGTTAGTACCAAAGAGTAAGGAATATACATATAAGGTCCTAATTTATTAGTTGCAGATATTTTAACACGTGATACTTTACATTAAAATAATTAACTTTAAATATAAATTGAGAAATCTTTTCATGTAACTTTTTTGATTTCATTTTCCTAACAAAAAAAATAATTATGATTTCGTCTAAAAAAAATCATCATGTACATGTCACAATAACACTGTCTGTCATGTCATCAAACGACACAATCCAACGGAAAATAACATGACAAACAAGTATTTTATTTATCGACGTGAAGTGGCCAGTTCTAGTTAAGTGGTACGTAAAAGAAGTACGAAAATCTGTTCAAAGAGTTTACATTTAATAATCACATAAACAGGGTGTCTTTTCGTAGCAAATTTGTTTTTCCGTTTTCTCCAAAAAAAACATCGTAAAAGCTATAATGTTTCACGGTTTAATATACTCCAGAGAACGAGTACTATAAGCTGTAAAAATATCTGCATCTAATAAATTAGGAACTTATATGTTAGTACGGCTGCTGTATTATTTTCGCTTTTTCTTTTCTCGAACTAACTTGATACCCAATATGCTGCGCTATATTGTATATTACATGAAATGTACATTAAAAATAAGGAAATATTATAATTAATAATGTGTATAAAGTGCACAAGTGCTCAGTTAACTGTTTGGGCGATATTACACGTTGTAACGCGTCCCAAGAGTAAACGCGCTTAAAATGAACTTGTTAAGCTCAAACCTAGGGTTGCCAACTATTTTTTTGAGATTGAATAGTAGTTTACAAAATGAATGAGTATTTGAAAAAATATACGAGAAATATACTATTACATAAGACTACTTTTGACTGATTAGCGGTGAGAGGAGCCATTCTAGAAATTTGGGACTTTTAATCTCCATCATGCATGATCTCTCTCTCCATCATGCATCATGCATGATGCACATTAATTGTATCATGCAGCATGCATGATACAATTAATGTGACCCGGACCCCCCAAAATATAGTATTTTTGCGTATTATATTTTTCTTCAACAGTAGGTATATAATACAGAGAGTCGAAATATAGTACACTATTTCGCCGGCTGACAAGCAAAACTCCCTAAGTAAGAAATACCTTCTTGAAATATAGCTCCTATCTCAGTTCTGATTTAATACTGACATAAGAGGTTGCTAAGAGTAGTGACAGTTTTTATAGTGAGTTTTGCTTGTCAGCCGACGATTTATAATATAGTACGGTTGGCAACCCTTCAAACCCCCCGATGCTATCTCCGGTTTGGAAAACATGATTGCAACGCGAATTTCCGAAATCACCACTGTACATTTGCCATCAGATATATCGTAGCGTCCGTAGTGCTCAGAAATATCTGAATACGCCTCTATCGTTAGGATAATAAAGGCGTGTTTAGATATTTTTGAACGCTCCGCACGCTAATATATATCTGATGACGACTGTACTAAACTTAGCTTAGTAATGATCCTGCCTTAAATTAAACTGGAGGTACGGGTTCAAATCCTGGTAAGGGCATGTAATGTTTGTGAGATGAGCACGGATATTTCTTCCTATGTAAAATAAAACGGTCCGGTGTCATATTTATCATAGAAATAAAATGGGTGTTACAAAATTGGTGATACAATATTATAAAACATAAATCTAGTAATGACTTTGGACAACTTTTATTATGGAACCAAATATGAAAACTCTAGAAAAAATCGACACTTCCATACATTTTGGTCAACCTATCTTAGCCATCTAAGGAAGAACAATGGAAGTTTCGTGTTTTTTCATGAATTTTCAATGTTCCACAGTAAAAAAAATTTAATCATGAACATATTCATGTTTTATTATCGAGCACCATCATTTTTTTAACAAAGTGTATATTTTTATATTGTACTAATAATAATCTACATCATTATTAGCTTTGTTAGCCATAAAGGGTACACTAAATACAATGGAGTCTGGATATTAAAATATTAACTGTTTTATGCTTATAAAATTGTATTTTTATAAAATGTAAATGTAAATCAAATTAAATAAATCAATTCACAGCTGTATAATTACTAATTACACATGCAAAAGGTACGCTTGCATTACATAATAAATGATGAAATCCCATAAAATCCCTTAGCGAAATATCAAAGATCCCTAAATACACAGGGTTTTTCCGGGATAATGAAGGGATCCCTCGAGATAAGTTAAATACTGTTATACGGGACAATTCGGTTACATCTAAAGCTAAAAATAACAGATGTTCTACCCAAAATAACTATCAAACGAACGTCGGGCTGTTTACTTTGAGGTGAAACTTAACACTCTGTGGTTCAGAGTGATTGATACATTTCCGAATTTATTTCGGAACTTTTATTTTATGAGGATTTAATCATCACTAGCCTATCTCATCCAGAGGACGTAGGCCTCTGCCGTTTTTCCCTAAACTTGGCAGAATTAAAATAAATCGTGCGTTCTAGCCCTCCTTCTAGTTCTACCTCGCAGCTGTGTAGAGCAAACAATTCTGTCTTTAAAAAAAATACAAAGAGCGAGTCAAAAAGTATGTATCTTATAAGATACACTGCCAAGTTAAGGGTTAATAAATAAAATAAATGAATATCTTGGGACATCTTACACAAATCGACCTAGTCCCACGGTAAGATGATGTGGGTACCAGGAGACGATAATGTAAAAGATAGCTATGTTCAGCAGTATAAAATATATTTTCTACCAAATAATTTATTTGTCTTTGACGTCAGAACGAAGTTAAAAAATTATCGAATCTGTAATATGTAGGTATGTGTATTTTTATTACATTAACGATTCTTTAGCACTGAAATGGTAACATTTTTTTTAATTTCATCTAATTATCCATTTGTACTGTGTCTCTCGGTTTGTCGTTGCCTCATCACTAAGGAACTAAGTTAGGTAAATAATAATAAGAATTGGGGTAGTGACAAATGTATTCTTAGTTCTTACTGCCGTCACCACGCAGCCAATTTGTAGTAACTGGACGAAATAATTACGAGTAATTTGACTTTGACGTCAAAACGAAGTAAAAGTCCGTAACATGAACATGTATTTTTATTATATTTAGGATTCCTTAACAATGAAATGGCAACCGTTATTTTTAATTTGATCAAATTATCCAGCTGTACTATGTCTCTCCGTAGTCTCCGTTTGTCATTGTCTTATCATAAGGAAATAAGCTTGGTACGTAATAATTATGTACCCATATTAAATGTATTTTCACAAACGAAACGTACATAATAATTATGTATTTATATGAAATGAAGAACATAGGTGTCTTTCGTAAGTCACTAGATACTTCATGTAACTGTAATGTAGATGGCCTTTACACCGTATTTACATAACGTACCTATTATGTATAACAACTGTATGTTGGGCTTTGCTCGAGGGTACTCCTGATGAGTATCCTCTGAATGGGTCGAAACAAACTGAGTACTTGGCGGAAGAGATACTTCGAAAGTGTTCAAATATGTCCCCCTCCCGATACCCTTTAAAATAAGGGAATGATAAAACTAAAAAAATATATAAATATGATTCACATTGACATCCAAACTTCCACTGAAATTTAGTTTCAACGAGATCTACATAGTAAGTAGTTTTTTAATACCTCATAAGTCGTTGTGTGTTGGTACGGAACCCTCAGCGCTTAATTTTGGACTGCCTATACTAATAGATACTTTACTTAGGTTTCCACGATCCGGCTTTCGGTCCAGTTTCAATTGTGAGTGAGATTTTACCAAATAGGAAATTAATTAAGACCTGTCGCGGCATTCAGCCATTACATGCGCCAAAGTATTAAATAAATTAGAATAGAATTAGAAAAGTGTTGTTTTTAAATCCGTACGCAACTACCTATACATTGTAATAAATTATAAATGAAAAGCGGTGGTGGCTCAGCGGTTTAGACGTTTGACTTTCAATCCGGAGGTCGTTGGTTCAAATCCTGGCTCGTACCAATGAGTTTTTCCCAAACTTATGTACGGAATATCAGATGATATTTACCATTAGCTTTCGGTGAAGGAAAACATCGTGAGGAAACCTGCATACATCCGCGAAGAAATTCAAAGGTGTATGTGAAGTTCCCAACCCGCTTAGGGCCAGCGTGGGTACTATAGCCCAATCCCTCTCATATATGAGAGGAGGTCTGTGCCCAGCAGTGGGACATTATATGTATAGGCTAAAATATTAAATTATAAATATTGGATGTCATATACCAAAGTAAAAACGACCAAGATCACCAACATCCGAGGTGGGAATCGAACCCACGTGCTCAGCTTTCGCGGCTGATGCCTGCACCGCTCGGCCATTCGGTATTAGCAACCACCAGTCAATTTTCTTGGGTATATGCAATCCCGTAAGGAAAATATAAAAGCACAAATCAAAATATTTAGTTAATAAATAATTTGATTTGTGTTTTCACAGTAAGTTCAACATTGTAATACTTTTTTAAAAAGTAAAAGAGAACTAAAACTTTTCAAACTTACATAAACCGCTCCTCAAAACCAGAAAGTCCCAGAAATCGTCACAATCACGCTCGCAAGTACACAAAACCACCACTTCATACAAATAAAATCATACACTCCTCCACCGAGTTTCGATTCGCGTAAACTCGCGAGAGCGCCCGTCACGCACGACTCAGCCTCCGAACGGTCCAGAGCCATCTAAAAAACAACTCCTTAAAGCTTATTGCAATAGCGTTTCACGTCAAAACTTCACTTGTATCCCCACAAATTAGTAAATAACCGACCTTAGTTGAATTCACATAAAGTTCACGTTCATATATGAACTTACGCTCTTTTGTAGTTCAGGTAGAGAGAGATAGGGAAGCACAGATGCTGTGCGCATGCGATTTTGAAAGCTTTACTCACATACGTAGTAGCCGCATTCAACTTTGCCCCTATCTTGATTACTCGCCATTCGAATTTGGACCGTCAGTGAGACCGATTTTAGTAGATTCCAGAGTGTCTGATAGGGTGATTCTCGTCATATATTGGTGAAGTATTCTCTCATAGTTTAGATGTAGGTGTACCGTCAGCGCTACATTGTTAGATCACGCTTTTGTTGTGTATAACCGGGCCTGGGTGTGATAAACACTGGTCGAATGCCTGGGTGACACTTGAGGCGTGATAAGGAATCTAACTTGACACTATAATTATTTAACACAATTGTACGTCTAAGTTCACTACCTCTACCTACCTATACAGTGTGTGTATTTGATACGGGCGAATATTTTAGTGGCGATTACTATCGGACCTAGGGAACCTGTTTACATAAATTTCTTAAAAAAAAAAAAGGTATTCTTTTTCCATACAAAATAATTGAGCACGCAATGTATTGCATCCACTGGTAGCCACATAAATTAACGTAGACATAAGTATCTAAACGAGTGTCAAGTCTTGGATGGCATACATTGCTGCTGGGTTGCATTTTAGAAAAATCATTACACCTAATTAACAACAAAATTTAAGGAAATGATTATCTTATACGATTCGTAGGCATATAAATGTTAATGACAATAGCCTCTTTCAATGGATCCCGTTCTCAAGAAGCGTTAGACTAATATGTGTGCTAATTATGTTATAGGATTCGATTGAAATGGGCTACCAATCACATATGTTATAGGGTAGTGGAGTCTTAAACTTATGGGAGTGGAGCCTCGCTAATTAGTCTTAATAATTTAACCAACTAGTGTTTAATCGTTAGTTGTTAGTTTAGAGTTTAGAGCATTGGTAAGAGGAGGCTCACTCACATCAGTTTAGAAGAGTGGGATTTATAAACAACAAAGCAAACAAAATTCAAGAGGTACTTACTCGTTTTGTATTTCAAACCTCAATTATACACTTACTCACAGATTACAAATTGGTACCACTTTTTCACTTCTTGACCACCAAAGATGAACTGCCGAAGTTGGCGCAATGATGGTAATTTGTAACAACCGTAAGGTAACAGAAAATGGCCGCAACCGGAAGTTCATTTTTGGTGGTGACATTAACCAATCAAGACAATTCATATTACTTACTAATTTATAATAATTAATATGGTTATTTTTATAATTGTTAACATTATTATTACAGCTGCATTAATTATTCGCCCGTACCAAATACCCACGCTGTATATAATATTAGGTGTATTATTCAAGGGCACAGCTTTTCAGTGGCCACCCACAATACGATACTACCTACCTCTTATTGTACAAGTGGGTTCGAACACTTCTAACTAAAATCCTCATAATTGGATATTTCATGTAACGACATAATTATACCAATGTCGTATGTGGGATTTGAACCCACATTCTCAGCTTTCACTGCTGATGTCTAAACCAGTCCGCCACTCTGACTCCGTCTGAAGTTTAATTTTATTTAGTTAAGTAATTTATGTTTTAAAATTATTTTTACTATTTTTATTTTATTTTGTTTGTATTCAATATTATTCTTAAGTAATTATTGTTTTCTATTAATAAAGTTATCTTTAAAAGGTTTTTATTTTAAATTTGTAGGTAGGTACTACAAAGGGGCGACTGGCAAAAAGTGGGGAGGCTTTTGCCGAGCAATAGGACATCAAATGAGCTTTAAAAATCGCAATATTTATTAAGGTGCATTTAGACCAAACGAGTATTCGCTCATGCATTATATCCCCCACTCTACGAAATCCGTTGGTTACGCAAAACGTGATTCGTCGAAATTCGTTGATTTCGTAGAGTGGGGGACAGAATGAGCGAATGCTCGTTTGGTCTAAATGCACCTTTAGCAATTCCATGAATTCCATGCCATTAATATTTAGAAATTATTGCTACATGCTGCCCGCCGCTATACCTACTCAATCTTTAACATACAATGAAAAAAAAAATTGCGTTCGAAGTGAAAAAAAAGTCGACATTTCCATGAATTAATTGAGGGTCAAACAATTTATTTCATAAAATAGAGTCATGTAAGAACAGATTATCTATACTACAATTACATAATAAAATTCCATGAATTAATTGTTGTAGTGTAGATCTGTGGCCTGTTTCACCATAATTACAAGTGTGACAATTTGCAGAATATCACTGTCACAGACTACGGCTACCGCTTACTATCGGACGGTCTGTGCTTGTTTGCCACGAACATAAAATCATAAGTAGTAGTTTATTACGATGTAATAATAACGTTATTAAAACTACTTTTTATTTTCCGAAACCCGTGACAATTATCGCAAGGTTTAGTACAATTTTCATTAAATTTTGATATGTTATGAGGTTCGGCTTACGTCAGGATTTCGGGTCCATATTGGCACTTATACAATTTTTTCTTCGAATATTTTTACTAATACCGTTTTTTACTCATAATCATCATTACTCCGAAAATTTTTTCTCATACTTTTTTTCTTACTAAAAATTATACTTCTACCTACAATGTTCATAACGATTTTTATTTCGAAATTTTATCCTCCTAAAGTCGTCAAGTAGATTAATCTATACTCATAAAGTTATTTGAAATAAATTGTTTATTTATAAACATTTTCCCATTAGGTTCACTCTGTTGTGGTATAATTCTTTTATGAATAACATAAACTATGTAGTCATAATGGGCTTTGTGCAGAAACTGTTGTGACATACTCAACTTTAGCATATTTCTTTGTGGCAGATTTCGAGTTGTTCGAATATTATTCGAGCATAATTTCGATGCTCCTATTTATGATGAGGCATAATCTTGGATGTGCATAAAAAGTATCGGCATAGTTTGTTTTAGCATAACAGAGAAGGAATAATTACAACCTCTCAATATAATCGAGGTAGTAGTAATATTCTATACGTTACTTACTGTGTTACTGAGCTGAGTACTTTCTAGGTTGCTAAAAAAAAAATAACCTCGAAGACTAAGGCGGGAGCAAAGCTCCCGCCTTAGTCTTCTAACCTAACCTGTCCGAGTCGGATCTGCCCCGAAAGGTTTTGTTCGCTCGCTTCGCTCGCTCACTGCAGAAATTTTCACCCTCACAGCAAATTCTGCCTGACGAAAAAGGCAAGTTTCGAACATGTGGCTACATGCCAAAAAAAATGCAAATCTAATTTCTCTCTTATAACACTCGGCGTAATTAATGATATGCCAAGATAGTTTCGGACAAAATAATATTCGAAATATTGTTATTTAAGCCAAGTGATGTTTCTGTCTCATTAAGTTGATGCCAAAATAGATTATACCAAGTCTGGTATGTCCTAAGCCTTTCGGACAAAAAAAGTTTAGAGGGAACCCGTTTAGTACAGTACCTACTCTGCCACAACCTGATTTGTGCAGGTAGCTAGTTTACAGTAATAGTACGATTTATATTTAATTAAACAAAAATAATTCATACATAAAACCAGTACAGACAAAAATAAATACCTATAACATTAGAATATATAGCATAAAATAAGTATAGTGAAAAATTATATAAACATAAAAGTTAGTACTAAAAATATGTATGAAAAACAATATTATGAACATAAATAATTCTATGTGATGATGATTATGAACAAAGATTATTCTAAATACCGATCATTATGAAGTTAAATTGTATAAGAAAAATTTTCGGAGTTCCAATAATCTAAGTTGCAATTTTATAAATACTTTGGCGCACCCCAGGATTTCGCTACAATTGTCGTGTTTTTTGTGACAATTTTAATTTTGCCTCAAAAAAAATTATAAAATTTAAATTAAATTTAATTTATTAAAGTTGCTGAACTACATTATATGATGGTGGCAAACAAACGCACGGCCGTTATGATGGTAAGCGGTAACTGTAGTCTATAGACAGCTCCGATTGGAGAAACAGGAAATTTACAATTGTAGCACTTGTCAACGTGGTGAAATTCGGGCGTGAGCTAGTTGAGTACATATAGAGACGATTTGATTTATTATTAGTCTGTCTGTACCTACCTAATCATCTCATCCATCCAATCAACACAGGTCATCAAAACATTAAATGAACCAATTCAACAACCAATACTTCATTCTAATCAAAATATACCCTCAGGAACTAAACGAAACACGTTCGCTTATTTTAATTACGATCATGTATTCATTGGGATTGATTGTAGACAGAATTTCTCCAATTTCACTTATTTTAACTAAACTTGCTACAGAAATATGAGCCTTAAGACCACACAACTAAGCGGTCTATATCATATCAATTTGGAGCCAGGTACGAGGTTTATGTATTTGATTCAGTGTTTGTTGTATTGAGGTATCGTGATTGCATGGAATGGTCGGACAAATAGCGGAACACGCATACAATTTGCAAATATGAATGACAATTGGTAGAAAGCCTAAAGGGTGTAGTGCTGCATCCACTAGTAGGTAAATACGATTTGTTTTTATTTGATTTATTTCCATTAATATGTTATGTTTACACTTACAAATAAACGATTAGTATAATCGGGTGCGAAATAAAATGCAGTCTAAATAGTAGAATGTTTATCCTTCTCTTTGTTAGCTTTTCCCATTTATGAGAATTATGAGATTCAGGTTCAACATAAGTTAATCAAATTTCTGGGCATATGTGAGAACTAAAACTTGAAGTATCAAAATATTAACACTAACCAACTACATTACTTATTTTTTAATCAGAGATAATTAGTGATACCGCAAGGAAATAACTGTCAACAAAATTTGGTTGGGCTGAATCTATAATTGTAATTCATTACTAAATTGACCGTGCGCTTTCGCCAACAGTGTACCTAATTAATTTTTCAATGTATAGGTATCCATTGATGTCGCCTTATATTTATATTTTTAACCTTTATTTTGTATAATGTCCCACAGCTGGGCACAGGCCTCCTTTCATATAAGTATGAGAGGGGTTGGGCATAGTCTCCACGCTGGCCCAAAGCGGGTTGAGAACTTCACATGGTACACCTTTGAATGGACTTCCAGCGCTGTCATAAAAGGTGGTATGTGAGTAAAGCAATATTGGAAAGATGACAACCGCGCATGGTGACGGCAGTAAGAATATATGTGTCATCTCATCTCTTTCCGTGGGTGTCGTAAGACGATGTGATCTGTGTGAATGATGATGGGCAGCAGCGTCATCATAGTAATACACAAGTGCGATTGCCAATCCGTGTGGCGATTAAGGGTAGTTACCTCCCAATGCATCCATACGCGTAGTTAATAGGAGAGGCCTACCTCCAGCAGTGGACTGAGATAGGTTGATGATGAGTGAGAATCTTGCAAATATATTTCCTACGTATGGCTGCAGGGTTAGCATGCTTAACAATAACTATCTCGTTGCACTGCTATGCCTAATCAATCAGCACACGGCAACATTTACTGCACTTATTCTAATTTGCGGAATACCTATTTAATCAACCTATTGTTATGTGATTCTGTTCCGAGAATCTTGTTCGAATGTAACTGTAAATGAATGTAGAACGTAATTTAATAATAGGTATTCCCCATAAGGGAAGAGAGGGTTTAGGGAGTATTTCAAAGAGGAGTCTTTCAGATTCCATTTTTATTGAGCTACTCATAACTTTATTAAATCGTGTTACCAGACCTCTGAACCTACATGCAGTGTAAGAAGTTGCATGTAAGTGTGCCAATATTATTATATCCGATTTCTTTCAACGTTTGAGGTTCAATCGGAGTACTTACAATTACATCATCAGCCTATGTTAGTCCACTGCTGGGTGTAGCACTCTCCTAATATAAACGCATTAGGAGGTAAATGCCCATAATCGCCACGCTGAGCAAGCGGATTGGCGATCGGAGTATTGTGTCCACCATGATGACGCTGCTGCCCATCATCAATCGTTTACCAAAGAATGGTCAGTGAAAATTGAATCCCTTAGTCGACTCTTACGAGACCCGCAGGAGGAGTTGGGGTGGTGACAAATGTATTCTTGCTGCCGTTACCACACGGCAAATTGACATGTTACGCCATTATTTATAATGAGAAGGGTCAAGCCATGGCCATCCTGCCCCAACACTTCCTCTGATAGTTACCTTTGAGTTTTTGCAGCAAAACTGCCGGCTATCTGTAGGTTCATTTTCGGGACAGTCAGTAGAGTACTATTGTAAAACTACATAATCTTAATAAAGGTAACTTGAAATAAACTAAAACGATAACTTTAAGATTACTTTGCTGCTACTCAACTAGTTTTAACAATACCACTAAACTCAGTTAAACAAACTCTTATATATAATTCTAGCTCAGAAATTTGCAATTCACTCATGAAGTCTTTAAAACATGAATACTTTCTAATACCACTTTGAGCCACGGTGCGGCGGTAGTGTGTTCATCAAAGTTTTCTAAGTTCTTCATAGTTTTCTTAAGATGTTTTAACTATTTAAACCTGATCCATGCAGTTGTTTTATTAGCTAAGTTAAGGAACCTACTTAAAAGTTTTCGCACTGTAAATAAATAAATTTTGATAAAAGTTGAAAAGCTAAATCATTTTAAGCAATAAGCAACAAGGATAGGCACTTACTTAAGAGTTCTTTGCACTGATTTGGGTACCCGTACTATGCAGCCACGTATGTATTCAGGACACATGAACCTTACAGCCTGGCAAAAAAGAGTAGAATTTAACAAGTGGCAACATTGTAGTGTCGCCTCATTTTCTCACGCATATTGATTTGAAAGGGACGACACTACGATGTTGCTACTTTTTAATGTCTACTCTTTTTTGCCAAGCTGTACTTAGAAACTGTCAAACACATAAAATCTCACTCTTTATGGATGATAGTTCATTTTCTTGGAAGAGATAGGGACTTACCTTCTGCAGGCTTCTGCAGTCTGCGGTCAGGTCAACAATGTTTTAGTCCGTCCAGAATGTGTAGGCAGGTGAAACGTATTTCTCATCCTACAACCAGACGCCTTTAATTTCCGTACAGACAGATATATTTTAAAATATTACAGAACTGGCCCCAGACCGCAGACCGCATCCAGTATGGCAAATCCTTTAATCATTTAATGTGTTCTGACCCACTTATTCATAAACGTCTCCTAAGCTAGTCGCTAAGTATTGTTTGTCCCCTCCAGTCTTATCATAGTTATTTATGTGACTGGCGCATAATAAGAGTTTCATAATAAGAACACACGAGCGTTTAATGCCTAATTATGTACAGTCACATACTTAACTTTATCTACATCCATATCATAAAGGACCATGGGCATATTTGTATGGAGAGTGGACCAAGAACCAACAGAGCTGAAAGTGGTGTCATTAAATAGGTATTTACATTTATTTCATTTCATTCTATGGGCACTTAATTCAATTCCATTGCAAAACGGAGATAT
The DNA here is from genome assembly GCA_025490895.1 of Thaumatotibia leucotreta. Classification (NCBI taxonomy): domain Eukaryota; kingdom Metazoa; phylum Arthropoda; class Insecta; order Lepidoptera; family Tortricidae; genus Thaumatotibia; species Thaumatotibia leucotreta. Next base: position 89,468 of record JALPQI010000955.1, on the reverse strand, counting down.
TTGTATTTTAGTCAGAGTAAATACTATGATGATTGGTGTGTGGACGACGGTGATTTACTTAGAGAGTACAAGCAGAACGCCTTACTCATATAAAATTATCCCATGGAATTCAGCTTTGCACCTATATAATGAAATAAAGTACATAAACAGACCTTTTTAATGATACTACTCCCAGCTCTGTTGGTTTTTGGTCCAGTTTGACGCATAGTCCTTTAGAATGCTAATTTACCTTTATTTACATTGATATGCACTAAGTAAAATACCTCTAAATATACCTATTCAAATCAGTTGAAATCACTCAATTTGTGTAAAAATATCCTACAGGAAATATTTATTCAAAAAAAAAACAAAAAGAAGTTGACTTTATAACATTAATTTATTGATGACACCGATACTTTAATGTTAACATTATGATACAGGCACAGACACCGGTTTCTTAATATACGTCATTACGCTTCTGAATACATAATAGAGAAATTATGATATGGATGTAGATACCGTAAGGTACAAACAATACTTAGCGGCTGGTTAGGTTAGGGAACGTTTATGAATAAAGGGGTTCGTCCGGACGTAATCTTCAATATCTTCAGTAGGTTAGTACATCAAAAAGATAAGAACCTACTAAAAGGAAACATGGAGAACCTTATTAAAATTTTAGTCACGTCATAAACTTTACGGCAGCAGCAGCAGTTCCAATATGAATATCGCCATATGTTCAATATCGTTAAAATTCGAGATGATGTCACTTCAACAAGCAAGTACGATTGTGTCATGTTTTATTTTACCCATAAATATAGCTGAATGCACGAAATTGTGTCATTTACTACTTGCATATTTTATATAGCATGCCAGGATATGAAACATAAAATCAACTTAACACGTTTGAGGGAAATATTTTTTGTGTGAATAATTAAAAAAAATAGTACATTGTGCATCTAGGGACGGTATTACTAACGAGAGTGTTAGAAGCCCGACGCCATAAGCGGAGAGCTTTTAATGACCGGAGTTAGCATTTCGCTTCCCGACCGTGATGTACCTATACAATAATTTTCATGACACTTGCGAGCAAAAAAAAATAGTTTTAAGGAAAAATGTTATTAAATGACGAAGTAACATTTCTATAACTCCCTTGGAAATTTCACTTTTCTATTACTCCCGCGATGCATGCAAGCAATGGCGCGCTTACAAAGCAAGTGTGAGTAAGTGTGAGGCGGCAACTTAGTTTAGTGCAGCGGAGGGCAGAAAATATTTTTTCCTATGAAAAAGTCCACCTAACCGGTATTCATTGACCAAGAGTAGGTAAGAGTATACCTATACTGACGAAAAGGTGATAAGAGATATTACTTGTTCCGATGATGCCCGTCGTAATCACATTACACCATTTTTAACTCTGGCAAACTTACTTACCCTCAAGATTACAGCAGTATACGTAATATTTTGTTTAATTCCATAATGCTGTAGTGTTCTGTAAGTTAAACTATCCTCGAGATTTAAGCCTACGGCCATTTGCCTCATTCGATGAATTTATCTGCATCGGGTTGTACGTAGGTACCTACGTAATATTTTCAACAATGTAAAAGGGGGCAAAATAGATTACTCTGAGCAATTTCACAAAGTATAAAAGCAGCTATCACTATCATATCCCCAAGTTCAAAACTCAATAATTGATTCGAATTTCGAACCCGTTTATCGAAACTCCGTAAAAATTCTATCAAAACCGCTCACCGACGAACTTTGCAAGTTATAAAAGTGATCTCGCCCGTCAGTATCACCGAACACATTATACGGCTTATTATACCGACTTCACTTTGACTTCGACTTTGATTTGAGATCGTCAGTCCCTTCAGTCCTCAGGTGGAGGTTCGATTATCCGTTTACAAAAGTCTCCTGCGCGATTCTCACCAAAACTTGTTTAATTAAAGTTTTTGCACTCTTTTTCCCTTTAGGCGGTGAAATAATCTTTCGTTGGGAACAGGGGTGGCGTGGAGTTGTTTATTTTAATAAAAAAAACGTTGTTATTTGATTTACAGTTGGTGTTAATAATAATAGTACATTGTGTATCAAGCGAGGTAAGTACGGAAATACTAAGGAGAGTGTTAGAAGTCCGATGCCGTAGGCGGAGGGTTTTTATGACTCGAATCAGTATTCCGCTTACCGACCGTGATGCATACAATGTTTTTCATCACACTTGCCGACCGCTATGCACGCAAGCAATGGCGCGCTTAGACAGCAAGTGTGATGAAATAGTTTTTGTTAGCTTTTATATATTTCTCGTAGGTATTATGTAGATATATATATGTAGAGTTAAGAGATTAATCATCATCATTATCATCATCATCTCAGCCATAAGACGTCCACTGCTGAACATAGGCCTCCCCTCTGGACCTCCACATGTACCGGTTAGATGCGACCTGCATCCAGCGTGTGCCGGCGACCTTCATAAGGTCGTCTGTCCATCTTGTGGGTGGACGTCCTACGCTGCGTTTGCCTAGCCGTGGTCACTCGAGCACTTTTCGACCCCATGGACCATCTGCTCTGCGTGCAATGTGGCCTTGCCCATTGCCACTTCAGCTTACTAATCCGGAGGGCTATGTCAGTAACTTTAGTTCGCCTACGGATCTCGTCATTTCTGATTCGATCACGCAGAGAAACTCCGAGCATAGCCCTCTCCATAGCTCTTTGAGCGACTCCGAAGAGATTAATACATACATGTTTCTAATTGATTTTGTTCGTGTTTTCAACTTGTGACCCTTGTGACCTTCCTACCTACCTCCGTAAAGTAAACAACTCGTGAAAGTAGCTCCGTACAAATTGAAAGAAATCGACGCTTAAAGTGACTTTTTGAAGTGGATACTTTGTGATTTCAAGAGTGTGGTGTTATAATAAAGCAATAATTAAATAATTTTCAAGAAAATGACGAAAATAACAAAGAAATAAGTGAAAAATAACCGGTGCTTATTGTAATGGCGTAACCGACACGATATTCATGGCGCTTATGACGTTTGGTTCGTGGATTTTAAAATATCAACATTTTGAGTGGTTTTTTGGAGTGGATACTTTGTGATTCCAATAGTCTGGTTTTATAATTAGCAATAATTGAATGACTAACGAGAAAAATAATAAAATAACGAAGAAATAAGTGAAAATTTGCCGGTGTTTATTGTAAAATCGTAACCGACACGATATTCACGGCGCTTACGACATTTGGTTCGCGGTCTTCAGATGTCAGATGTTTGAACACAGTAGCAACGGACATTAAGTACATAAAAATGTCTAAGTGTACGAAATGTGGTGAAGACATTACAGATAGGCTATTTCTCACGTGCTGCAAGTGTAAAACCCTATTTCATGTAAAATGCACAAAAATTTCCGAAAAATTATTTAATCTAATGCGTGTAAAGGAAACCAATAAGTGGACGTGTGGCAAATGCCCAAGAACATTCGATGATTCTGGCCCCGCACCGACCACGGCAAAGACAAACACGACATCGACCCCAAACTTGACCAGTGCACGGAATGATCATACGCCAAATAATTATGTTACAAAACGTGTTAAATACAATGTAAATATCCCGACGGAAAATTTTTTTGACTCACTACCCTCGGAAATTGATGAGAGCAAGGAGGAAGACAGCAAGGATTCTTCAAGTGTGCTAAACCGTAGTTGTCCCGCTTCCGGATATAATTTAATAGATGAGTTTGAGGATCTTAAACTCAAATATACGATGTTAGAGGCTAAACTGATAAATGCCGAAAATGAAATAGAAAATCTGATCTTAGAAAATGGGTCGTTAAAAAAGCAAATACTGACTTATGAGAAAAGAACGGAGCAGCTAACACGTATATGCAAATTAACGCCCAGAAAAAATAAAAAGGGTCATAACAGTTCTAACGCATCAAGTGTCAATTTGACGATCGCTGATCAGGAAGAACCCGATACCATAAATGCAACAATACAAAATAATAATGTAATTTCGAAGATAGATCCAGCTTCTGAGCCAACAAAAACGCTAGAAATGCAGACACCGAAACAAATTGAAGCTCCGCAACACACTGAGATGGTAGAACGTAATATAATAGAAAGCATAGCACCGAAGCGAAAAGTTATCATTTTTAGTGACCAAAGTGGCAGAGGGATCCGAAAAATACTGAAAGATTCCTTAGGCGATGACTATATGGTGACGGCTGTTGTAAAACCTGATGCTCCGATTGACCAGATTCTATTAAATAGTGAAAAAATATGTCAAGACTTTACAAAGTCAGATTATGTCATAATTCTAGGCGGGTCAAATGATCAAAACCCGTTGAGCTTTAAATGTTTTCTTTATAATTATTTATTCTTGCTTGCTGAAACAAATGTTCTTATAGGTGAAATCCAGTACAACAGGCTTTTGAATGTTGATAAACAAAATAATTTATTGCGTCTGGTTTGTTCCCAATTTTCGCATGCTTCATTTGTACCTTCTGACTTTGATTATGAGTCACTTTCTCGCAAATACATTGGTGGGATGTTACTGAGAGAAATATTGCGTATCGATTATGAAAAGAAGTGTCTTGATCATATGTATGTCAAAACTAAGAATTTTTTAAGGCGTCAGAGTAAAAAGTCTAGCCAAAACAAAATAACAGATTCTCTCATAACAAATGAATTAAAACCAAAGAAAAACCAACGCCAAGTTACTATTCCCTATTTGTTCGGAAAAATTAAATTAAATCAGAGCAAGATGAAAGTTCATTGCAATGAAAGTGTCGTAACAAACAAGGATGAAGGTACAAAAGATTTTTTTCGTGACCAACAACCATAATAACTATAACAAAAAAGAAAATAATCTAGTAATAATGCATTGTAACACGCGAGGTATCAAATCTAAATCAGACCAATTAGAATTAGAAATTAACAATATGAGTATAGATGTTTGTTGTTTTAGCGAGACTTTTCTGAAGGAGAATGAAGTGTCAATCTTGCAACTACAAGGATATAAAGCTGTTACTCACTTTTGCCGAAAGCGGAAGAAGCAAGGGGGAGTTGCAATATATATAAAAAAATCCATTGACAACTATCGTACACTAGGTTGGGTATCTGAAATGTCTATTGAATGTCATTTTGAAATTTGTGGCATTGAGTTGTGTAGCTTAAATTGCTTAATAATTTGTGTCTATCGAGCGCCAAATAGTAAACTAGATATTTTTATTATAAACATGGAATATGTTCTTAGGAAAATAGCATTAAGAACAAGAAACAGTCACAACAAAATTTTTATACTAGGAGACTTTAATGTTAACATACTTGAAAAAACGAACAACACCGAGCTTTTCTTGAACATGTTCCAATGTTATAAATTACGGCCAACAATCACAGAACCCACCAGGATAACAAATAGTACTCAAACATGTATAGATAATATATTTGCAAATACAAAACGGTACACGGCAGAAGTATTGGACCTTGGTATATCTGATCACACTTGTCAAACTATCTCAATTCCTGGTAACTTGAGCTTTAAAGAACAATACTGGTACATTTATAGCAGAAATCCCAACTCACATTTGGATATCTTTATTAAATACATATCTCAAGTTCATTTTTCAGATGTTTATTTGCTAAGCGATCCTAATCAAGCGTATAAAGCTTTTATTGAAGAATTTATCTTAATATACGACCTATGTATACCAACTAAAAAAGTTAAGGTTACATACAATAAAAAACCAAGTTGGAAAACTAAAGGGATAGTCACAGCCAGTAAACATAAAAGAATGTTATATTTGCAATCGGTTGGATCACCGAACAACGCTATGAAAACCAAATATAGAAAGTACTGTCAGATCATGAAAGCAGTTATAAGGCAATCTAAACGCAATGTAAATATGAAATTTATTACTAACAGTGACAATAAGAGCAAAGCTACATGGGCAATTATTAAGCAAAATACGACTAAAGTAAATACAATAAAGGAAACGGTTGAAACAATAAAGAAGGACAATGTTGTGATAAGTGAACCTACTGAAATTGCAAACCTATTCAATAATTACTTTATAAAACTGAACAACGGCTGTACTTCTGATAGTCATAGCAATGCTAAACCTATCAATCAACCGAGGTTAAATAGTATATTTTTGACGCCTGTAAATACTCAAGAGATAATTAGCATTATAAAGCAGCTGAAAAATAAAAAGAGTACTGGACATGACCAAATACACATGAAACTAATCAAAGCAAGTGCTGAGTATATTGCAAAACCGTTAGTTCACATAATAAATTTGACATTGGAGAGTGGAGTATTTCCGGATGAATTAAAGAAAGCACAAATAAAACCTTTACATAAACAAGGTTCTAAACAAGACCTAAACAATTATAGACCCATTGCGTTGTTACCAAATTTTTCCAAAATTTTTGAGAAGGTTATCTTAAATCGAATGCTAGCGTTCTTTAATAAATATCATATATTAAACGATAATCAACTTGGTTTCCAGAAAGAAAAGAATACAACATCAGCAATCTTTAAATTCTTGCAACAGGTATGGAGGGACGTACATAAAGAGACAACAACGGTCGGCCTGTTTATTGATTTATCTAAAGCGTTTGACTGCGTCTCACACCAAATTTTGTTGGGTCAACTCGATAATGTTGGGATTAGGGGACCGGCGTTGAAACTGATTCAAAGTTACCTCACAGACAGAACCCAGTCCATCATTTTGGACTCGTATGATAGAACAGCCAAAACAATCAATAAAGTTCAGTCAAATTACGAGCACAATCCTCAGGGAGTGCCACAAGGTAGCGTTCTAGGTCCATTATTGTTTTTGGTTTACGTAAACGAGTTTCCCCTAATAACTGACCATTTATGTGTCATGTTCGCAGACGACGCTACGATATTTATATCTAGCAATAACGGTACTGACATTAATAATGAAATATATACGACATTAATAAGAATAAAAGATTGGTTGGCTACATTAAACTTAAAAGTAAATTTGGAAAAGACAAAGCTAATGCAGTTTACTAACTACAAACAGGTGCAACAAACACTAGAAATTACTATTGACGGTAAAAAAATTGAGCAAGTTAACAGCACAAATTTCTTAGGGGTTACTATAGACAAAAACTTGAACTGGAAGTTACATGTAGAAAAAATTAACAAGAAAATCGCCAGTTATTGCTATGCGTTGTCTATTTTGAGTAGCGTTTCGTCAATAGAGGTTGCCAAACTAGCATATTATGGAAACGTATATCCTCTGTTAAATTACGGCATTATATTCTGGGGTAATTCAGTAAATATCCAAAGTACGTTTCTTCTCCAAAAAGAATGCCTACGTAAAATGTATCGACTAACTGACATTGAAACTCATAGACATATTTTTATAGAATCCAGAATTTTGACATTGACATGTATTTATATTTTAGAGATTTGTTTATTTGTTAAGAAACATGAAAATGTGTTCACGAAAAAATGTGAAACCAAGAAAAATATACGACCGCAATACAGATACGACCTGCGCACGTTCACTCCTTCTAGTTTCATAATGAAAAAGAGTGTCTATATTTCTGGAGTTAATGTATACAATAACTTGCCCGATAATATTAAGTCGCTAGAGGGAATACAATTTAAGCGAACATTAAAAAACTGGCTTATATCTAAAGCGTTTTACAGTTTAAGTGAATATTATTTATGATTATTTTGTATAAATTTAAATGAAATTGACATTTTGTTATTCACATCTAATTAATTCGACTTTTGACATTTCTACATGTATGCATGAATATCTTGCTATGTTTCTATTTTTTTATAACAGTTTAATATTCCTATGCATTAATATTATTGTTAGACTCAAAATCAACCCATTATATTGTACGCTCGAAATGGGCAAACTGTTGACACCTACCATTTTGTATAAAATGACATGTTACAACCTTGTACACAGTTTTCGCAATAAAATTATCTTTATCTTTATCTTTATCTTTATCTTTATCAACCCTTGAATATAAGATGACATCACAAAATACATTTTAATAAATTTACCTACTGGTATAAAATATATTTAAAGGAAATGTTATCCAATATCGTCATTTTATCGCAATGCTGATTCGTGGTGCGAGTAAATTGCCAACTTTCAGTTTTAAACAGTTCTCAATTACAAATCCAGCAGCCGCACCATGCCCTGCCGCCGCGTTATTAACGCGGACTTACTTTCATGCCGTTTGTACGGTTGGCTCTAATAATATGTATACGATTTTGAACCATTAGCCTTTGACATACGTTCCGAAATGTATACATATTATTAGACGTGACTGTACTCGCGTATTGGTGCAAGCGAACCGGAAGCACATTAAATGTTATCTTGTATGTTATACTTATGAAAGTGCTATACGTATAATCTACAAGCTACAATGAGCTTGTCTAGGACGTCAATGTAAAGGTTCAACTTCTATGCGATGGTAAGATTCTACCGTAGGCTATGGACGCCTGCAGCTGCAAAGCCTAGAAGTTACGGAGGCGCTGAATATGTTACTTATATTTATACACATATTACTCATGTGACAAATTCATTGTCAGAATTCAGGAATGTTTGATATAATGACAGGTGTGTGCAATGTATAGGTAAATGCATACATATAATATATACCTATTATATCTAAGATATTAACAGATTGTCTTTGATATTAAGTCTTATCGTTAGTAATCCGGGCTTGATAAAACAATAATTAGTGATCACACGGGATTTGTAGATAAACCCACATTTAAAGTGTCGTATTGTGATCTTATAAGCGATTAAAATGACTATCAGTATCATATTGTATCCTAAAATGTTCAACCGTGGTCCAAAACACGCAGGTGTGGTTCAAATACACATATTGAAGAGTTTGCGCTTAAGCGATAGTCGAAGTTTGCCCTTCATTAGCGTTTTCATGGGCCAGAAGCTCTTCCAGGCGTTTGCGATACGACGATAGATTTCCTTGAACTGCCTGTTTTTGAAGGGTACTATCTGGCCCCGGGTTCAAAATTAAACACTAATATTTCAATTCAGGTAATATCCATAGACATAATTATATATTTTAACAACAAACGCGTCTTAATCGCGCCTTTCACGTAGTTTGCAAGACGCACGCAGCTAGAACGTGTTGACACATTTTCTCGCCAGTCTGCCTGCGACGACGGATATAATATCATACCCGAAACATCAGAAATTTAATGTAAGTTTAAACGATTAAGACCCGTTTGTCGTTAATATATGAGTGATAATCGTGAAAGATTAACCCCCTTATTCATAAACGTCTGCTAACTTAACAAGCCGCTAATAATTGTTTGTCCCTCTCGGTCTTAACAATATGTCCATAAGAGCAAAAAGGACAAACAATTATTAGCGGCTTGTTAAGTTAGCAGACGTTTATGAAAAAGGGGGTAAATCAATAGGTACACATAATATAATGCAGATTGTGTAAATTAATGTCATGATAACCCAAAACATTTTACGAAATCCAATAAAACAATCGACTCCACTCCTCGGTCCCTGAAGTTAGTCTAAGTTTTTGTACTCCAGTATTTGCTTTCGGGATTCGAGTCTGAGTTCCAATATGGTGGAAAGTATTTCTGCATTCTCGTGTTCGCCGTGTTAGAACACCCGGGAATAAGTTTTTCCGATCAGATTGGAAACTTTACTGCATTGGGGCGTTTCGAAGGGATACTGTCTTTTTGCTGGGTCCGGGAGTTAATTTCTTGTAGGGAGAAAACTATAGTCTGTAATCTTAGGTATTCAAATAAACAAATATCTTTACAATTTTACCCAAATCAACCTAGTCCTATGGTAAGCTCAATTAACACTTGTGTTGAGGAGAGAAATGACGATAGGTACATATAATAAAAATATACGTACACAAATAGACAGAAAATAACTATCACCAAGAAACGCTTGAATGTCAGCGTTCAACCTTCACCTTCACCTTAGGCAGGCTCACTAGTCTCACTACTAACCAGGCTATAGAAGATGACTAAAAATTGTAAACAAACTATTTGTACCTACGTCTCAATCATGACCTAATTTACTTCATCGTGTCGTATCTTTATTGAACTGATTGATTTATGCCTTAACTGGCAATAGGTGCCATTTGAAGGATTTTATTAAAATTTATTAAAATACTTGAATATAAACTCGTAGACTACCCACATATCGTAGTACGGCCCACCATAATATTTTCTTTATACAGTGTGTGGCCTACAACCGGGGTGAAAATTTAAACGGTGCATTAATAAGCTGATCAACAATCATTTCAATTAAAAAAAAAAAATTTTTTTTTTGTAATTTTTTGTTCATGTATTTTTCATTATTATGGGTTCATTTACTTGAATTAAAAGTTATCAATAACTTATCATTTTTGAATCATTGAAAAATGTAAAATTTTTTTTTAAAAACCGTATCAAATTAGTGTAAAAATGCAAACAAAATTATTGTTATGACTTCCTACCTGGTATACTATCAAGATGTCTTGCGACTGACAAGCTACGACATCGTGATGCCAAGATCCAGTACTAAAGGTCCATAGCTTTGAATGACAATATCTCCGAACTTAACCACTTTGAAACACCGGGACCTTTACAGGATTATTGCTGATAGTCTAAGGAGTCACTCATTTCATTTTTCTCCCGTGTTAATGACCACACACTGTATATGTTTTGAACCTTTCTTTACAGATTAATAGTGTCGTATATAATTTGTTTGCAAAATTAATGAAAGAATAATCAAGTTTTAATAAAAAAAATACACAATTATAACAAACAACATCACAAAATACTATAATACTAATCTAAACTTAACTAAAGAACCTTAAAACTAAACGAATTAAAGCACCAATCAATCAAATAACCCACCCCGTAACATTCCCGGTGCAAAGGTGCCTAACAAACTAGCGGCATTTCCGCGCTGCACTGCAATGAAAGAATTAAAAATATACTTAATTTATTTTATGAAATTTTGAAATTTCGTAGAGGCGCAGCGTCCATTTTAATGTACATTGAGCCAAACAAGGCTATAGCTACCTGTAGTTGATTCAGGCAAAATATCCATTATACCTACTTTTGCTACTATAGTCACAGAGATAATCAAAACTAGTTCAAAATCCGTCTAATCAGATCCTTCTAATCCTTAAAGTTGTTTATTCGAATAATTGTTGTGATTTATGAGTCATCGATCCATAAATAGCTAGAACATTCGATATTTGCACGTATTCGAATTTGGCTGATTAGTTTGTTTGTCGTGTTATCATTACGCTGAATGTTTGTGACTACTCAATTAATGACAATAATTATTGCTTGTACAAGTCAAATATCAAAACACAAAAATTATATACGATTTACTTCATATAGCAGAAAATAAGGATTTCTGTTGCTTATTTTGTTTGTCTTTCCAATGTAAAGTGATGTTTCGGTGAAGTAAAACTAGCAATGTACAAGTAGCAGAATATTCTCAAAATTGTGGGAATATACTCGGAAATTCCCGAGAATTTATTTCCATGAGAATTTAAGAGTAAGTTCTTATTGAGAATGTTTCCATGAGAACTTTTTAAAAAGTGTTATGAAGAATATGTATTAAATATGTTTCACATTTGAGTAGACAAAGCATAAAATATACCTTAAAAGGCATGTACTCGTATATACAATACAATGGTATGGGCATGATTAGATTGCTTGTAAAATTTAAATTGCTGAGAACATTCTCTATTAGAAGTTTCGCAATTTGTGAAACTTCTCCTCGGTCCATTGCTAGGTAAAACACACCATAAAATTAACTGTGCCTAAATTGCACCGTAAAGAAAAAAAAGTGTCTGGAGGGCAAAATCGGTGCCTTTGAAGGTTGCACATTATAACAACTCCACGCCAACGCGGCAGCAATTCTACTAACACTATCAATGAGTAGTCTTCTGGTTGATCCACCCAATGGTGACTAACGGACAACGCGGCGTGAACGAGTGGGCAATGCAAATGGTTGCTCGATATGCGTCAGTTGCAAACGCATAATCGCCGCGTGGACGACGTGTGGTCAATGTGTGACGATGACGAACGACGACGTCGGGGTTGACTTTTAGTGTATGAGACGCGTAGACCACTCGTCAAACAATACTTTAATATTATTTTTTGAAAATAAACTTAGAACTATATTAAGAGACATAGCTCTTAAATTTCAATGTTTGGCATAGAGTCAAGATGCCGTTCAGTTGGTATAATGTGCGAATACCTTTAGTTCCTTTATTTAGCACAACGCATCACTACCCAGGTACGTACTTAAGTGTTTTAATTATTCGTCTATTAGAGTGCAAATTATGTTTAATAATAAAGAAAACTAACAATTTTTCAGTTATACATAGATATAAAAAAAAAAGTTACAATGACAATATATCAAGATTATGATACTAAACTTATAAATAGTAGGCCCCATGATGAAGAAAACTTTCTATTGGACTTCAGGTGAATAGACTGTTCGTAATATAGTGAAGTATGACCACGAATTACTGATTATCTGAAAAAAAACAAAAGCAATTATGCATTATCTGTGATGTTTATTAAAAAAACTAATGATGACGTTTCAGGTTAATGGGATTAAGATTACATACTTATTACAGGTACTAATCGATCAGACAGATTGTTCGCGGCGCCAACCAACGCTCGTGGCATTGTTATCAAACCGCGTATAGAAGGGGCTTCGAAAGTACCGTGAGCACAACAATACTTAAAGATTATTAAAAATATAAAGTAATCTATCGAGTTTATATTTATTTATTTATTTATTTATTACACACAACTATCCTTACAGGCTAACCTAATTCGACAGCGCGGATTTTGACTTAACTAATCTTAACATAACTTAACGAATAACAATAAGACCAAATAAAAACAGTGTAGACAAAAGACACTTAAAGACATAATCCATCATTTCCGTAACAAAGTAAAGGTATTTAGGAATTACCATAACACAAAACATAATTATAACGTGACCCTTGTGAATTCGATCTGGGAACAGAAAAATAAATCTATATCTATCGCTACTCGATAGAGTTTTATATGTATGTAATAGTATTTTATGCAACCCTTGTTTAAGAGAGGTCGAAAAAGGTGAGTGGCGTGGGTGAGTAAGACGCCACGAGCATTTATTGACTCAGTTAAACAATGTTGCATACAATATTTTTTCTACGACCACACACTTAATTTGTCGAAATTCGTTGATTTCGCAGAGTGGGGGATAGAATGAGCATTCGCTCGTTTGGTGTAAATCCACCTTTATAGTAAATGTTCGAATATTTTTGAGAATGGCTGCTCCTATATATTCGATGGCGTCTGTACCTGGACTTGGCTGTCGAGGTGAAATGACATGAAGGAACGGTTTCATACCGAAGAGTATCGACTACTCACAAAACTGTCACTACAGGGTGAACGATATGAAGTGTTACCAAGCGGAATTAATTAAGTAAAAAAGTAATAGCCGCTTATTATCGGAAATATGTTTTGAACACCGCATTGAAATCTTAAGCATGCAAACATTTGGGTTGCAGACCCCAAACATAAGAATGAGACTGAGCTTCAGCTTATAAAGCTCGTAAGAACCAAAAATGGCTGAAAACCGAATTTCACGTGTCATTTCTCCAGTTCAGTGAGTTTCTGACTTTTTGTCTGGTCTATTTGGAAGAGAAAGGTGAGAGCAACTAAACATGCTAGTATACAGGGTGTTTGTTATATCATTAGCCATATTGCAATATGTGTTGGGTAAAGGCGTAAAAAAATATTTGGTAAAACAAAAATAATCCATTTTTCATTATCCTTTTTGTTATAGATTTTTTTTTCAATCCCATTATCTAACGAATGTTTGGTCACTATGATCACTTGCTTACTTTGCGTACTGCCCCATCATCTCATAACTGCCAAATCAGATTGGAAAGGGTGTTTGAGTTTGCAACTTTAATTAACCCGCATAAGGTAACTAATTCAATGCGTTATAACGTACGTAACAAGTTTCCTACGCGTGGTGGGGAATGGAGGTGGAGCTTAACTTGCAGGTAAATCTCACGAGACAGCATTATCAGTCTATCGCATACAGTACTAATAATGAGGGTATTTTGAGTTGCGCGCCGATCTGAGGGTAGTTTGACTCGAGCGCGTTTACACAAGCGCACTCCTTCTTTGTTTACAGAGTGCTGTACAAATGGCACATGGCATCTTGCGATCAGCCAGCATAATTTGACCTCAAGAACGTAGTAACTTAAATGTTCCGTCATACAAACGCGTACTGGTTTACCTCAGATATCGATTCTAATGCACTCTCTAAGCAAATTGAATTGTTGATGACGACGAGCAGGTACAGGTAGGTATGCGCTTGGGCAGTTTTAATCAAATAACAATCGTGTGTGCATGTAGTTAGGACATTTTATTCATTGTTTAGTGCCGATGGTGGGGTGAGTGACGTCGGCTGATCGGTGCTTGTGATGAACTCCTGATTGGCTAAGACTTGACTACTCAAACCTGCTACCCTTTTGTCTGCCATCGAATTGCACGGATTGAAACAAACTTGCCTAGTGACCACAAATTATGTTTTTGCCGGATAAAAAACGGGAAAAAAAACTAAAAAAAAGTGTCACTTTTTTTTTCAAAAATGTTGTGTACTGGTGATCGCGAATGACATATCCAAATTTGGCTAACGACATAACAAACACCCTGTATATGCAATGAAGACAACGATCGTGTTTCACTGGCACATACCACTACCACTGGATCACAAACGTGCTGCGAGCAAATATTGTTTTACCATTTACAAACCAAGGCAAAATGTAGTCATATATTGACTAAAAATAAATTTGATTACAAAATGTTATATTTTTGCCTTGTTTTTTCTTACTTATTGTAATAAATTGTTGCAACTGAAAAATCGCAGTCCTTTGAAATTGGTAACACTTCATATCGTTCACCCTGTAGATGGTTGGATTAATAATTGGTCAGATGCAGAAGGCGGTAATCCTGGATATGATGCAAATACTCGTATGCCGGAGGTTTCTCTTCTTGTACTGTCACCATCACATATATCGTAGCGTCCGGGGCGCTCAAAAATATTTAAACACGCCTCTATCGATATGACAATAAAGGCGTTTATTAAATACTTTAAATATTTTTGAATGTTTTTCGAATTTCCGGACGCTACGATATATCTAATGGCAACTGTACATCTAATCACCGGCAACTAGCAATGTGCCGAGGAGAAATTTCATAAGTTGCAAAACTTCTATAGAGAATGTTCTCGGCTATGTAAATTTTACAAGTAATCTAATCATGCAAAAACCATTGGATATACATGACTTTCGAAGTATATTATACCTTGTTTATTCAATTATGCAATATAATAAACTTCATAACAATTTTTTATAAGTTCTCATGAAAAAATTCACGATGAGAACTCCCGCAATTTTGAGAATGTTCTAACACCTTTGCACCGGCAACTCATATTCTTTATTTGTATTTTTTGTAATAAATATTTTAATTTTATTCAAAGCCTTAAAATGATGTACATTTTATAATAGGTAATTTTCCTAAGCCCTAAGCTAAAATGTTAGCAATTTCTCAAACTCTTTAACTTACTTTGGTAAAGCCTTCATAGCAAATGACAGAATATTTAAAAGCAGTCAAGCGTGTGGGCTTACGAGTCCTGAAAAGAAAAACGTGTAGTTACTGAACATTTTACACACAAATATGTAATATTCTCCATTAAAAAAAAATAGGTGCCCTTAATATAAAATGCAATTCACTCGAACATTTATAGATTATACTTATATTTAGTTTTCACTCGATGACTCATAAAAATAATAGCCATTGGAACTCAAAACTTCAAAAGTAAGTCAAATATTTAATAAGTAACAATTGAAAAAAATACCTCATCATCATTGTCAGAAGAACTTTTTGCGTTTTTTGATTCATTTTATACCACTCACATAGAAACGCAGACTCGCCAACTTTAATACTCTAAAACATACATTTGAATACATGCCCAATATATTTATTTTTTCGATACTGTAAAATATAATGGATGAATTTTACCGCTCCTATTAGTTTTTCACCGAAAACACTCATCATGAATAATTGAAAGAGAACAGAAACGATGAACAACATACAACCAGGCACGTTGTTCCAATCACCTATCTGAAAATGAATGGTATATACGACTTAATGCAGCAGTATACTACAGATACAGACGTGCGACGAATTAAATATTGCAAAGCGATAGCATAAAATGATGATCCAGCTTAATAAATAATTTTATAGCTGTACAATTTACATACATAAATTAAATCGAACCAATCTATAATTAGCCTAATCTATAAGGTACACTCGGATAACACCGGAGTATTTTTTCGGCGAGTTGAAAGAATGTCACAAAAAAAAACATAAATTTAATCTCACTAAATTTTTACTTGCAGATGTGTCATGTAAGTGATAAAAAAGAAATCAAGCTTTCAATATACATTTACTTGATGCCGCTCAACCGAATAGCTTAGGAGTAATCGTCACTCAAACTTGCACTAATTTTTTTTTCAAGACACCGATTTTTTTTTAATTGTACTAGTATCTAATTTTAATTATAAAGTAAGGAGAAGAAGGTGCATAGGTTTCTGTTAAGGATCGGATCTCCAAAAATTCTTGAAAAAAATCACTTTAAACGTTCGTAGCTCACGACTGATGCGGCTGAGCGGTTGCTGCATACTAGAGACTCTAGAGAAATAATATTGCCAGTGAGGAAAAAAATCGACTGTTTTAGAAGTTATTGCAGGCATCCGATCTTACATTAGATCCGACTTTAGCCGGGTGTACCTTATCTAAGATTGGCCCTTGTGGCATAGTACCGAGGATGCTGGCGGCATTTCATGGTCATGGTAACCCTCCAGATTTTAATCAAGTAGCAGTCGCGAGATGGCACTTATTTTCTTTTTCGTAGTGCAGAAATTGTTCGTTATCTACTTACCATTAGGTTAAAACCAAGGGCACATATTTCTACTGATCCTACAAGCACATTGAAAAAATTTGGTAATGTGAAAATGGTCTCCAAATCATCCGCTAAACTGAAATGATATATTAACCATTAAATTGTCGATATTATTTTGTTATCACGTAATTAATTAACATATTAATTAATTATTAGTGTATGTTATTGTCTATTATGTAAATGGTCGCTAAATCTGATTAGAATAAACAATTACTTAAATTAGTCGAATGCATAATTCACTTAGTATTGGCAGTAATTATTTATAGATAAATTATCACCGAATTAAAAAAAAGGCAAAAAGGTTTGAATGAAAAGTTAAAAATAGGAAACCAATGACGGAAATCACAGATGATAGGATCTTGGAGAAATCAGTTGAAGTCGATTGTTTTAAATTTTTAATTCGGTGATTATTGGTAAATTAATCACATACATTTTTATGTGCGTCCTTGAAGTAGAAAAGTATATCCTGTTACCATCCTCCTATCCGACAATATGCGTCCTTACCTTTTACGATTATTCTCACTGCAGTATTGCCGTTGTTTCAATTCACCTCTGTTTCAACCTACCTCGTTTCACCCAACCACGAATGTATTCAAATTACTTACTCAAGTACATTTTGGTGTTTCTTTATTATTTCGACTAACATGTTGTCAGTAGGTTGGTCGAGATATAAAATTTCGTTGCTAAGGACAGCAAAGATAGTGCACACGTATGACGTCAAGGTAAAATACAGTGCATCGACAGCCGTGAAAAATAATACGCAAATGAAACCTGAAATGATAAACAATTAAGTAAACAAACACCAATGGACCTTGCAATGAACGATTTTATCGTGTATTCGATAATGTTAAAGATAATTGAAATTGTTGCAAATTATAAGATGCATAGATTTTAAACCACTGTAATTCGTAACCGTTAACTCTCTATTATTGATGATTAAGTGATGTGGAAGAAAGATGCTTGAAAACTGTTCCTGAATCAGCTTAGAAAACCTTAAAAAATATGAACTCTTGCTAGAAATAACCGTCCAGATATTAATTAGCTACATGCAAAACAAGACTGTAGAAATCCAGGAAAAGGGATTTTTGACGCTGCTATCAGTAGGCGCCTTTTCGTTTATGGTAAAAAACTATTATACAAATCTAATAGATGGGTGAATATCTGAGCGTTTCAACCGCCTAATTTTTGTAGCATATTTTTTTCCAAAGTTTCTATTCGTTACAATATGCTACTTTGGCATTTGAAGGAGGCACAGTACCTTATAAAAATGACGAAGTATAACATTGAGACGTTTAGAAACTTCGGCAAAAATGAGGCCACCAAAATTAGGCGGTTGAAACGCTCAGATATTTACCCAGCCAGATAGCTTAAAAGTCATGATTATTCTTACCACAGATAACTGAGAATACGTAAACAAATGTCCAGGTTGGCCAAGTTTCAGTAGAAAAAGGCACTATAACAGCATAAGGCAAGATGAAGGCTTCTTCCTTGGTTGTTAAATAATGATACAAAATGTAAAACGGGGTTGAAAAATTATACACGCAAATTAGCACCGCATTCAAAACAAAGTAATATTTGATCAACGTTTTTAGCAGATTTATATCAGATCTTACAATATCCCTCTTTACAGGGTCATTCAAGTTTTCTGTACTAAGTTTTTTCAGTTTATCAGCGAGCGAAAAAATTATATCTTTCTTCCATGCTAAAGGAGCTATTTTCAAAAGCGATAAGATGCCAACACATATACATGGAGCGAGGCCAGTCAATTCTAGAAAATTTTCAGGTGCCATGTTAACCACAAAAAATACAATTTCTGAGGCAACCATTGTGAAAAGCATCAGGTATATCAGGCAAAAGATTACGCCGATATTTTGTCTGTTCTCTTGGATTCCCATCACTGACAGGTTGATCCTGATTTGCTGGAACACCTCGTCGAAAGTGGGTATTGTCATGGTGGTTGCTTTTTGCCTTCTAATGAAAGTTCTGGCGGTTGTGGGCATATATTGTTCTTTGCCGTTCGTTTTAACCAAGCGCAGGGTTGTCAAATTGAGAAAAATATAAGTGTGAGCTAAAGTAACAGATAATTCGTTCAATAAAATAATAATACATGAAAATTATTTATTGTTTAAGATACAGTGATAAAATATGTTAAAAGTACTTTAGTATGAAAACTCAAACTGTAAAAGTTCAAGTTAAATGTTGTTATTATAATTTACTCACTCTTGCATGTAGGTGCAATTACTATGAAAACGTGTATTCAACCTTTTCGTAGTAATTGTTTTAAATGCACCGACAAACTGTTTCCATATTTTAAAAGCCCCTTTATTAGTAAAACGAACCACAAAAATTACAACAAATAAAAAACAAACAATGTCTGATTTTAGTGACTCTCGTGCCTTGCAACTCATAACTGTCTATAGAGTTAGAAAAACATATTTCTGCCCACGTCTTAGATGTCAACCTGTATACAAAAAATTGTACAGATAGACTTCTACTTTTATACGAGATAACCTCCTTTGTAAAATATTTCAACACAATATTCCTGCATGATAATTTAATTAATAGCGTAATGGAAAAACTTCTGTTAAGATTTTCGTTAATCTTCATGAATTGACATCCCTAGCATGTTGGGTTGGAAAGAGTATCCAAAAGTGTTGACAACTTTGACATATAGCTCTCTGTCATTATGAAAGCTAACACCCTCAAAAGAACACATCAGCAATTCACTTTCATAATGGTCACTTGCAAAGAATATTATTAAAAATTCTGTTAGCACTTCGCTTTTACAGATTACAGGTGTCAGATGTATAAATCGATCAATTGGTGTACTATTAATTTTCCTGTGCATGATAAATATATAAAACATTCACGAGAAATACCTTCACATGAATAATATGAATGAGCTGATACTAAAACGGCTGCGGGCCATCAGATATTGAAAAACAAAATGAACGTTTTATTTGCTGTACCGTCGAATATCGAATATTTACATTCTTCAAATAAAGAAATAGGAGTAGGTACACGTGTATAAATCTAAAACGGGCGATACATGAAAATTAGGCTTAGGATTCATTACTATTATTCTTTTTATTTAATTATTCAAGGTTACTAATTATCATCCTACAGTTATTTATTTAAGACTTTGGGAGTAGCAATGTAGCTTTAAACATTATTGCTGAACTTGTGTCATCCGCTATTTAAATTACCTATCAACGAGCGTTTAAATCGAGTGTTACATTGCGGGCAGAATCATTTTTAATAGTACATTACTATAGAGGATGGGAAACGAAGGGTTACAGGCCAAGTAGATAGAAGGAACTTAGGCCAGATAGGAATAACGCGGCCTGTAAGCCTGTTTCTCGCCGAGATTTGTATAGTGCTTTTCTCAAACTTGCCATGAAATAAAACTAACTGATTTCGCCGAATCATACTATTTGATTTGTAAATAAACCAATAGTACAGTATCGTACAACATTAAAAAAAAAACATTCGCGCCTAACTTTTTTTTTTAATCTGTTTGAGGTACCCTTTTACCTGGTGGTATAGACATTAGTTTTTAGGTTATTTTTTTTTTCTGTGGCTGAATGTCAAGACATAGTGTCACAATTTGACGTTTCAAAACAAAAGACAGTTTGCAGTCCTAGGTGTGAAATAAATACATGAAATCTCTTTACATATCATCTTAGCATATGCCACCGGATACATAGTATTTCCAGATTTAATTTAAAGTAAGTAACATCAACATTCCGTAGCAAGTTTGAGAAAAATCAATTGAAATGTAGCATCGAACACCATGACATGGTTCTATTCTAAGGATTCAATTTTGTGGATAATACTTTTCATGACCTTATACTAACCCCAGTACAAAGATTCACCAGTATTAGATTTGCACTATTAGAAAAATAAGGGACTGCAGTAGAATAGTGGAACAAGCTAGTTATCGTGGCTAATATAGGTTCAGGGTGTAATCGATAAGTGTTTACAGGCCATAATTCCGTAAATATGAGAGATATCAGAAAATTTTTAACTGGTATCGAAAGTACGTTACCCAACAAATAAAACTACATTAATAACTTTTTCTAAATAGATGAAGTAATATTAAAAATACTAAGTTAAAACGGTTAGTAGGACGACTTACAGCCTCAAAGAATGTCGGGTGTCGTAAGAGATAAAACTGTTAGATATTCGTTATTTGTACGAATACATTGTAATAAAATAATAAATATAATCATACTACCGTTTATGAAATAATTAATCTAACATTTATTCTTAAATGAAAAAATATTTGTATTAAACTAGTCTTTGAATGAACGGTTACCTACTAAATGTATGGAAGGGTTTGAAGTTAATATTTGGGATATTTCTGATTTTATTTCAAAAAAGTTATTAGTGTAATTTTACTTGTTGGGTAACGTACTTTCGATATGAGTTAAAAGTTTTCTGATATCTCTCATATTTACGAAATTATGGCCTGTAAACACTTATCGATTACAACCTGTATATTTCGTTCAAAGCGACATGACAGAGTGTACAAAAACATTAATATTCCGTTACTATGGTAAATTTAAACATCTTTCGTAATACAGATTATTATTATTGCCAGTATGCACATATGCATCCTCCAATATGCACTGGGTGTAATATTTTATTATTGCTATTTAAAAATCATCGTATCAAGAAGGAGCGGAAGGCCTTTGCCTAGCAGTGGGACACCACAGGCTAAATAATAATGAATAATAGTAAATAACTTATAATTAACGAACACCTTTTGTAAAATCTACTGTCAACATTATGGGTAAAGTGGATTATGACGATTCTGAAATAAATGGGAATAATTTTAACGAGTGCAACATTGTAATGGAATTTATATCAGAAAACAAAATAATCTTACCTAATCTAACGACACACTATTAAATCACTAAGACGGATACTTCAAGCCAGCCTACTTATAATCCTGAGTGATGGTTATGTGTTCTTATACTGCATTGCAGGAAAGATTGTGCGGCTCAGGTGGCCATCTTGGGACCCTCTTTGAGTAATGGCGCCCAAAACTTGGAACAACCGCGATATCAGATCATGGCGTTAGCGCGGTTGACACTTACCCTTTTAAGAGTAAATGCTTATCCAACTTAAGTTTTATGGACTTAGAATTAAGTAGGTAGATCGAGGACATATAATTATATACCTTATGTGAATGATTCGATTTTTTTCATGCATTTATACAGATAATAATAAATAGTGTCAGAGAGCAGGGCATTGGAAGCTTGATTGTAGTCATCATCATCAGCCTATTTCAGTCCACAGTTGGACATACAGAGTGAACGATATGAAGTGTTACCAATTTCAAAGGACTGCGAGGTTTTAGTTACAATAATTTATTACTATAAGTAAGAAAAAACAAGAGGAAAAATATTACGTTTTGTGATTAAATTTACTTTTAGTCAATATACTACCCTTTGCCTTGACTATGGTCTTCAAGTGGTAAAAAAAATATTTGCTCCCAGCACGTTTGTGACCACTGGGTAGTGGTATGTGCCAGTGAAATACGATTGCTTTCTTCATTGCAATTATACTAGCATGTATAATTTAATTGCTCTCACCTATCTCTTCAAAATAGAAATAGAAATAGAAATGTTTATTTGCAAGAATACGTTACAATTAGGTCTTTCTTACAGCATTTTGAGAATCAGTATTCAGTCGACATAAAGCCAACATGCAAAATATTTATATATTACATTTGGTAACAACATACTTCGTGATTTAGGTAAGTACTAATAAATAATGACATTTCCAACAAATTCGAATATTATGATAAATTACACTTAATAGAGAAATAAATTGTTATACAAAAGCTATGTCATGAAATAATAATACAAAAATTACATTAACAGAAATACATTTTTATACAAAAGTTATGTCAAAAAATAATAATACAAATTTAGTTACATTAACAGAAATAAATGGTTATACAAAAGTTATGTCATGAAATAATAGTACAAATTTAATCACATTACAATTAGAAATTTAAATAATCTTTGACAGTATAAAAACAGTTTTGCAGTAGAAATTTAGACAGTTCCTTCTTGAACTCATTTCCATGCATTATTCTCAATTCGTGAGGGAGGTTATTGAATAAAACGATACACATGTTATATGCATTTTTCCTATGTATGTCAGATTTGCAAGCTGGCTGGTAAAACATATTTTTGTATTGAGCCCGCAGGTCCCTTTTAAACATTTCTTCTCGCTTTTTAAAATATTCTGGATGACTTTTAGTGAATAGGCATGCCTTTAAAATGTACATACAAGCTAACGGGAGAATTTCATATTTTTGAAATAGAGGTGTGCAACTGTCATCAAATTTAGCCCCAGCTATCTCTCTCAAACATTTTTTCTGTACCAGAAATGCCCTCTGAACGTCTACAGAGTTGCCCCAGAGCAAAAGTCCGTAATTGAGAGTAGACGACACGTACCCATGGTAAGCAGTCAGTGCGGCCCGAACAGAAATAGAATTTCTTAGGCTCCTTAAAGCGAAAACAAACCTAGACAACTTAGAACACACCACATCTATATGACCTTTCCAATTTAAATTTTGGTCGATCACTATGCCCAAGAACTTGTAAGTGTGTGTTTCATCGATCGGTGTATTATTAAGGGTTACACCTATATGCACTGGATTTGATTTATATGAGCGGTATTGTAAAAATGAAGTCTTGTCTGCATTGATTTTGAGATCGTTATTTACCAGCCATGTGTTAACATCGGTCAATGCTTTATTTACGATTGATTCGTACATGGTTTTGTGGGTTCCTTTTATTATTATTGTTGTGTCATCTGCAAAGAGTATACACTTTTCTGATGTTGCTTGTGGCAGATCATTGATGTACAACAAGAACAGTAAAGGTCCCAAATTACTTCCTTGGGGCACTCCTGCCCCGTTAACTCGGCTCCGAGACCTGAACTTTTGCTTTATGAATGTGTTATTGTCAGTAACCATTCTTGAGATTTCAGTACATTGAAATCGGTCGACCAAATAACTTCTCATCCAATCAAGGGCATTACCTCTAATACCATAGAAACTAAGTTTGGAAAGGAGCTTTGAGTGGTTAAGGCAGTCAAAGGCTTTACTCATATCATAGATCAAATAAAAAGTCCGAAACTCACTGCATTGAAGAAATGACATGTGAAATTCGGTTTCCAGCCATTTTTGGTTCTAACGAGCTTTATTAGCCGAAGCTCAGTTTCGTTCATGTTTGCGGTCTACAACCCAAATGTTTGCGTGCATAAGAGTTCAATGCGGTGTCCAAAACATATTTCCGATAATAAGCCGCTATTACTTTGACACCAGACTTAAAGAAATCTACTTGGTAACACTTCATATCGTTCACCCTGTAGAAAGTAGGTACTATATCACAAGATAATGATTGCTAATTTTTGTTCTTTTTTCGTTGACAAGGACTGGTGGAAGACTACAGGGGATAGGGATACGTTGAAGAATTCGAGGGAGGCCTTTGCCCTGCTGTGGGACAGTATGGGCTCTTAATAATAGTAAATAATAGTTTTCTTAATATTTTCCTTCAGTAAATGTATGGTAAATGATACTGCAATCCCTTAGGCGACTCTTACAACACGGGAAGAGTTGCGGTGGTGACGAATGTATTCTTTCTGCAATCACCACGCGTCATAATATTATTATGGCTACATTACCATTTATTTCTGTGTATATAGTTTTGTCTTCCCAAAAGGAGTGTTATCCGTTTTATTTTAATGTTGAATCAAAAAGCTCTTTTGCTGTAGAAAAAAAATTTCGAGTTTATTACCGAAATATCAAAAATAAACTATTAAACTTACAATTCAGCCACTATTTATGTATGTACTACTTGAACTGGTGTAAAAATGTACAGCTGTAAACTATATAGCTGTCCCACCCCTTTTAGATCCAACCATCGCGAGCAAATTCTAGCGTAAAACAACGCTAACTCTTCAAAATTCATATTCCCGCTACAGAAAATCTTTATTACTATGATCGTAAATCGCGCTGCTAAAGCAGAAAACTGCGGCATACGGCCCAAGTGGGATAATGGCGCGGATATAATCGTCGGCAAATGTAGGAAAATAACCCGTTACTCATAGCTAGGTTCAATACGGCAGTTAAGGTTTTATTACACTGCGGTATTGATGCGTAGTGCTTTATACACTTATTGAAGTATTTTTTATAATACCTACGTTGCTTATAAGAAAGGTCACGAGCTACCATGATCTAAGGATTCTAGATGTGGTTATTTCGCTCATTCATATAAGAGTTTTTTTTTACTTTTAGTAAATACAAATAATGACGGAATTTTTATTTGATGCATTTTTTTAAAATACAAATAACTGATGACGGAATTTTTATTTGACGCATTTTGTTTTGTTTGCGATAATATGTGAATGCTGTGCTGGAAAGATCATGTGTGTAAATTACTTTTTGAAAATATTATCGGCACCCCAAGTTCAGAATCACCAACGAAAATAAACCGACTTCGAGTGATTTCTCCAAGATCCTATCATTAGTACCAAACTTGGTGCCAACGAAACCATCTCGGGTGTATACTCGTTCTATCATTTCAAAAAAATCGATTATCAATCTGTTCGTGAGACTCGGAGATACTGAAAAACACACATACAAAAAAACAGAGATTTAAGAACCTCGCCCTTTTTTAAAGTCTGTCAAAAATAACGTTTTCCTTCTCCCGAAAATAAAAGATTTGTTGTTTGAGCCTTTTACTTTGTTTTAATATAAGTAGGTACTTCAAAAAAGTTTGCCAGTGCATAAGATTATCTCCGAAGCGCTCTTTTTAAAATTATTACCATGAATAACAGTGTGATGTAGAAGGCAGCCATGCATCTATAATATTGTTGCATGTTTTTAGTTTACGGCAGTAGTCACATCTTAGTTGTAACAGCGAAGACTATTTGTTACTGTAGTAGTGACAAGTTATAAATGTTACATACCTACTGATTGTAGTTACAGATAAATGAACAAAAGGTAATAATTACCTACTTAACAATCGATTCAAGATTTAACCACTTTAAAGAATGAACGAATTACCACAATGAAAATCAAAAATTGTGGTTTAAACTACAAACCTGATAATAGAGAAATTTCGGAATGAATAGGAATATCGACTTACAAATAACTTACCTACACAGTTCAAAAATTATAGACCTAGAATTTATATACCTACCGCATTTAAAAGTTTCCTGACGCTTCTCTCCTCCTACTACTACGATTTTCTTTATCAGCAATTAAAACTAAAATTTACTTTTCTCAAACATGCAATGAAATGTTGTAGTTACGTGCCTAAAAAGTGGCCGGGAAGTACCTCGTTGCCGGCCTAGGCCGGCAAGTGCCTCTTTTTTAATTTTCATTTGACATAGAGTTGTGACCTGGCATCTTGGCTTTCAGCCAATAATTATCTGTAAGTAATATTAGTATAAAAAAAATGATTGGCAAATTTTTGCAGTTATAATTAGGTATTTAAATTATATAATTTAAAATAAATGTACAATAACTACTCAAAATAATATTTAAAAAGCAGTATTATACGGCGCGATCCGTCGGCCCCGGTCACCGCATGCGATTAATTGGACCCAACCGACCGCGTCGTCTAATACCGCTTTTTAAAAGTAAACATTTGCAACTTTCAAACAGGTCAATCTTAAAAAAAATGAGGTGTCGGTATCGTATTTGACTTTTGTTGTGTTTCAAAGACTTAGTTAAGTAGTTGACTTATAATTTCTTAGAAAGAAGATACATTTTTTGTTTCATTTCATTGCATGTTTGAGAAAAGCATTATACATACCTCGGCCATGAAGTGACGGATTGCCGTCCGAATACTATCCGGCCTCGCTTCGCTCGGCCGTCTACATATATTCGGCCGGCAACCAGCCACTTCCCGGCCTCGGTAGTAATGTACTATTTTAATGTCTAACACAATGATTAAATTAACATTTCTCTCCAATTAGATAAATCAATAACATGCTAGAAAGTTTACATAGCATTACATAATTAGAGTTACTCGTTCCAGTTCATTGCTCAAACAACGTAACTTTGTGATCCAACTAACCCCGATCGCCAACAAAGGCAAAGTTTACCGAATAAGTGTTGTAACTGTGAACGAGCTTCCATTCTCTTTGCTTCGCCAACCACCGTTAGCCTTATCGGTCGAAATTTACATAATACCTACCCAGCCACTGCTGATATTGCCCGCGATTATCGCACCCTAAGCCGTCTTCGGTAGACGATGAGACGGGGACATCGTAAATTGATAACCACAACCGCAACAGAGTTAAGCTACAAACTTAGTTTTGAACTAGATTCTACAATTATTGTATCTACAATATTTCTGTGACTTTAAAAGAAAAGAAGAGTGAACATAAGTACAAACTATAACATAGATTTATTTTTTAAAGGATACTTGTTAGATTGACTTGACGCTGGTCTTCTGTGAAAACCATGAAAGGTGTTTCGATGCGTCACACTTACGGGCCGATCTTTCGTGGTCACTTTATGACTTTTTAGATAAAATATTCTAGAATAGGGAAGGTGCTATTAGAGTACCTACATATTTTACTAGAGTACCGTAAAACCACCTAAATATAGTTCAAACGTGCTATTCACAGGCAAAATCTCATCATTATTGATGAAAAAAACTCGGACAAAGCCAAAAAGAAGATTGGGACTGACGTACATTTAGGAGTTGAAATTGTGGACCATAGTTGCAGTATTGGACCATATTCAGGTAGTTTTACGGTTCTACTACATACGATACATTATTTGCGGGACTTAGAAAGATATTTGGGTGCGTCGCATTTAGAGGTCCCATTACATCTTTTATGACTTTTTAGATTAGAAAGTGAGAATAGGGATGGTACCATCAGACAGAAATATTATCTATATACCTATAAGTCAAATTGAGGATGTTTTAGTATCCAATACTAAAAGTTATTCAGTATGACTTAGATATACTGTGAGTGCGAGGTTAATAGTGACTCAGGAAATAACCTGAACATAAATAATGTATTCGGCTGACTGTAGGTATACTGTACTAACATTATTTTGGTAATATTTTCTTCGGTTGCCGCAAGGATTACACATGAAATAAAATTATGAAAACGGATAAACTCGCGTATATTAGTAATAATTAAAATTAGTTATAATATACGCGGGTTTATCCGTTTTCATAGTTTTATTTCATTATTTTGGTAACTTCAATTATCTATATCTTTTCCGCGAGGATTGCAAATACCATTAGCATTCTCCGGGCTTCCCTCTTCTAAATGTTTTAATTTTTAAGAGTTCAGTTATACAAAAAAAAAAAATGATTACACCATTGATCATTGCATTTTGGTACAGTCAAGTGCAAAAATAAGTATCGAAAGAATCCGTTCATAAATATGTTACGACGTTCTTATTACACAGAATTAGAGTGCACTGGGACATATTTTTGAACGTTTTTGTATACCCCTTATTTTGTCTTCGACTGTACCTACCTATATAATTCAGCATATTTGGTTGTCATAAATAATTATCATACTAGTGTGCTTCCTCCATCTATTTCAATCAGTGATCTGTGGAGCCTACTGAAGTATCTTGCCACGCGATTGAGGTAACGCTGCAATGAATCTCATTAATATGCGAAAGCGGTGCATGTGACGACCTCAACCCTCAAGCGATGTGCATGAATATAAGCCTGTACTTACATCGTATATATTGTGGGATATATAGCGTGTGTATTTTATATGGGCGAATAATGAATCCAGCTATAATATCTGATCCTACAAATCGTATCAAATTATCATTTTAAAATTTGTTGTTAATTAGGTGTAATGATTTTTCTAAAGTGCAATCCAGCAGCAATGTATGCCGTCCAACTGACATGACATTCGTATGACGTTTAGCTACTTATGTCGATGTCAATGAATGTGGTTACCAGCAATAACATTAAGCAATACATTGCGTGCTCAAATATTTTGTATGAAAAAAAAACCTAAATAAATGTATGTAAACAGGTTCCCTAGCTCCGATAGTAAACGCCATTATAATATTTGCCCGTATCAAATACACATGCTGTATTCTTTACTCATAGGATGTGCAATTCAAATAGGGCACAGGAAATATAACGAGATAATGTCATGTGGGGTAAACTTACGTACGCTATGATACATATCAGTTTCTTGATTAAATTAAATCCAATCCTCACCAATAATTCAAACTATACAGTATTACCTACAATGCAAACGTTTGACAATAATCTCAGTAACCATTTCAAGGGTGCATTCAAAGCTATTGGATATGAAACTCTTCCAAGGAGCGGCATAGCTGCTACCAGAAACAAGATGCCTTTAAAGACTGGAAATCTCAATACAGGAAGTATTTAGGAACCTACTAAAACAAGGCCGCAATTTATTGTTTACTATAAATTTATGAGTGTGGGTAATTTATTTGTGGGTTTGGAGGCGAATGCTACAGGTATCCAGGACAGAACGTCGTACGAAGGTCTCCATACTTAAAGAGCTTAAGGTGAAAGAGATCTTCCATTGTCAGAGCCCGTATGTTGAGGTACTTCAGACACGTAACGCGATGTGGAGAGCATGCCATAGAGAGACTTGTTGTTCAGGGAAGAGTCAACGGAAACCGGTCTAGAGGACGCTCTCCAATGCGTTGGACAGACCAAATTTCAGCTTTAACCAATACTCCGCTGAACACATGTGCAAGAGAAGCGTAGGCCAGGGATAATTGGCGCAAAATAATAAAACGTTCGACATGACGTGACCACGACTGTTCCGCCAAGAGCGTATCGACAAAGAAGAGAAAATTTATTTACTCAGTCGGTGCTAACCGGTGCTAAAAGTTTAACAACCGTATTATATTTAGTTAGGTGTATTTTATTAGTAGTTAGGTATGTCATATAATAATCAGAAGTGGCAACTGACATCTCTTTCACTCTGATTTGGCAGTAACAAGTGTAAGAGAAATAGCACCAATTATCAATTTATCATATAAAATCACGTTTGTTATATGTCACTATAATACCTTTGTTATTCTACATTTTTAGAATTTATTGTTACAACGGTAACAGAAATACAGCATCTGTGAACATTTTAATTGATGACAATGGCCTGGTGACAGACGGATAAACAGATAAACAAACATCGGAGCCTCAGTAATAGGGTCCCGTTTTAACCTTTGGGTACGGAACCTTAAAAAACGTAGTCTTATCTTTATAATATTCCACGTCACTCAGTTCAATGGCATGTGTGACATAAATATGATTAATCTATCAATGATAATGACCGTAGTTAGAGTTACCTATCGATGTTGACAGTCTTTAAAATTTCTTTGTCTGTAAGGCTACATTATTGCGCCGTAAGGAAATTTGATTCTCGAAATCAGATTGCAATATCTCAGCAAAACGAATATCGGTGATAGTAGCACTTCGAGAATTACACGCGCAATTGCCTGCTCTATTACATTTCAATTTGATTTATATAAGTAGGCTATTTGGCTCGAAGATATCGGTAGGTATCATTATATTCGCCATTAGAAATCTTCGATTTTGAATCGCAGTTTGCTTGGCAGCGTTTTATCGTTTAAGCGAAAAAGCTATGCATTTTAATGCCGAACGATTATTCGGTCACGGAGATTAGCACAATTTTATTGCGGCTCTTACTAATTAAATTTACAGAATACATGTAGGTATAGTTCGGGAAATATTATTTGACGAGACTCTTATCTTACTTACGACCTTTTGTTTTGCATCATTAACAATAGAAATGTGCTAGACTGCTGATTGTCTAGTAAGTGTTAACGCAAAACAAAAGGTAAGTAAGATAACAGTCGGTCAAATAATATTTCCCGAACTATAGCTACTTATGTAAAATTTTAGCGGTTGAATGAAATAATTTGATTTGGTGCTATTTCATTAATGAGTATTTTAAAGGTACCTAATTTTGCAGTAACACTCATAGACTATTCTTTTAAAGTTTTGAACCACAGTATTTTTTCTTTTTTTACAACTGTAACCAACCTACTTAGGTTTAAATAAAAAAAAATATATATATTTAGCTCTTTTTAATATTGTTGTACTCGTAACACCGCACCGTATGGTCTTGTCTGGATTAATTAATCTAAAGCTGTTCAAAATTCAAGATTTGCGACGACCTATTTCAATATGTATGTTAACAGGCATGTCACAAAGATAGCGACGCCTCAGGTGCGTTATTGGTTATTGGAATGGCCTAAGTTATGCCGGACATAAAATGAAATTTGGTCCGCACCTTCACTATCGTTCCAGTTGCTTAAAGAGCACTGGAAAATGTTCTACCTAGCGCTATCCCGGCATTTGCCAGAGTCCGCTTCCCTACTACCTTTCCTTCACTTTGCGCGAACCTGGGCATCTTCTAATATATGCCCGATTACACTCAAATCAGCTTTCACGATATCTAGTCATTGCTTCTTTAAGTCTTCGCAGATTTTAGCAACTCGACGACTCGACTCAATGCCAAATATTGAAATTTAAGCCCAAAATCAAGGTTTGGAAAACTTCGGTATTTTTTTTTTTGGCATATGACATCCCATATTTAATGTGTACACGTAGTTACAATGTACAATAGCCCCTAGTCCTAAACAAGACCTATGCAAAGCAAAAAGCTTCTAGAGAAACGCACAGATATGAACTGCCAACCAAGTAAATGGTGACATATCGGTATATCAATAACATTGGTTCACTCCATTAAACGAAAATTCAGGGCCAGATACAGTAGCCGTACTATGACTTTGCAAGTATCGGTAACGTTAGGTTTTACTCGATACGTAAAACAGGCCATCGCGCTCGCAACAATATGTCAGTGCGAACGCGATAGCATGGTTTTCGTATACACCGTGTTTTTATTAATTCCGTTAAATTTAACAGGCTGCTTGGTACGTTAATTGGAGCTACCTGGTATACCGTTTTTAGACGAATTCGAAAAAAAATTTTTTTTTTCGTTTTAATACATAATGAAATGAAATGGTAAGTGTGAGAAGAATAAGATCTCAGGTGACTGACGGCACATGTCAAAATAAGTTTCATTAGGATGTACCGTAAACTGGGGTTACTTTGAACTTTGGGGTTATATTGATAAAAACTTCTTTTATTTTTTAATCGCGAATATCTTCCGTTACCAAACGCATCTGTATATTTTTTTTTTAAGTCTGGCAAGAACGATAGCTATCCTTATTAATTTATTGTTTAGACACTTTAAATGAGTACGGTCGTTAGAATAGCGTATCACGTGTTTATATTTACGTATACTTTTTACTATTTTTCGTGTATAAAATAACTTCTAAACTAACAATAAGGGTAGTGAGGTAAACGGTTCTTAATCACAATTAACTTGTCACAAGTGTGTTTAGGTATACAAATATAACGTTTTTGGGGTCTTCATTTCAAACTAAGTACTTATAAAAATTGTTTTTATTCAATGGGGTGTCTTTGATCACCTACATGGGGTCACATTGATCAGAATCTTACGTATAGTTTGCGTGAACTGTGTCGTCGAGCCTACGA
The DNA here is from genome assembly GCA_025490895.1 of Thaumatotibia leucotreta. Classification (NCBI taxonomy): domain Eukaryota; kingdom Metazoa; phylum Arthropoda; class Insecta; order Lepidoptera; family Tortricidae; genus Thaumatotibia; species Thaumatotibia leucotreta. The sequence goes on along the minus strand of JALPQI010000955.1, from coordinate 56,868 downwards.
CCCTCAGGTTCATAGACTGACAGCGAAGGGAAGGATTGTGTGGCCTGTAGCCTCGGGCTTACGGCCCTCGGTTTGTTATTGTTGTTCTTCATTTCAAACTAAGTACTTATAAAAATTGTTTTTATTCAATGGGGTGTCTTTGATCACCTACATGGGGTCACATTGATCAGAATCTTACGTATAGTTGGTTATGGTATGTCTATCCATTTGACTGTTTATTTTATAAGAAGATTGTTCTCTCTTCAATGTTTTATTTTTGTTTTTAATAAAATTGAATACTGAAGTTTTTTTTATAATACATCGGGGCTACTTTGATCACAAATATTTGATCAAAATAATCCCAAAACGACGTAAATTGTTGTAACTTTTGATACCGCGGACGGATTTATTTATTTTCTTAGGAGAAATTACTCCTGTAAGGGTTTATATTCAATTACCCTAAAAAAATCATAAGGTATCAGAGTAACCCCAATGTCAGTTTAACTTTGATCACAACGTTTTATTTTTCTATCTTCATGCATTTTTAAAGTATCGTTTCAAATTTTTTTACCGAGAAAGATAACAAAAAGTTGATGTTACTATTTTATTTTTGTATTTTTTTACGCCTAATTTTAGAAGATATTGAAGTTTAAACTTTAAAATTGATCAATGTAACCCCAGTTTACGGTATTAAAGGTTGCAATACACTTGTTCAGTCATTAAACTTATTTTTTGATTAACTCAATAACAGTAAGAGTTAAAATACTAGTTTCTTAGACAAATTGCTGCAGAGGTTGTCTATTGCGGTTCAACGTAGAAATGCGGCGAGTGTAATGGGCACCTTTGTGTCCGGGAGGCGCGGAGTGAGCTTAGCTAAGAGGTGCTAATATATTTTAGAATAAGTTTAGACAAATTGATTATTTTTGACCTAAATAAGCTTTCTTTGAATTTAACGGAAATCAATAAAAACACGGTGTAGAGTAAAACCTAACGTATCCTTTACTTTCCAACTCATGGTACAGCAACAGATACAGGACGGTGAGTGGACAATGGACAATTGGACATAGATACCATTTTGTCCATGACTTGCACTTCCTTACATACAGCAGATTTCCCTTCCCACTCTTACACGTGCGCAAGAGTGCGAGGGGCGATAGCACTCGATTTCAATTTGATTCTATCGCAATGTTGATAAAAGCCACGTTATATTTCACTATTAGTTTGGTCCGAGTATCATTTTACGTAGTGTCCAAATTTAGTTAAAGGGTAAATTAAATCTACCTCCTTCCTTAGAAATAGAATGATATCTACTAGAATGTAATCGAGCGACAATGGCGGCAGATAAAGGTGCATTCAAACCAAAAGAGCATTCGCTGTTCTATCCCCCGTTCTACGAAATCAACCAATCACGTTTTGTGTAACGATCGAATTTCGTAGAGTGGGGGGTTAGAGTAGCGAATGCTCTTTTGGTTTGAACGCACCTTTAACTGGTACGCGGTTTCCGCTCGCTGTTGTAAAAACGTGTTTTTATAGTGTTTATGTGTTTATGGATAAAAAATAAATAAAAATTTACCTCTACTAACACCACTTTGAAATTTTAGTAAATCTCAAACTAATAATAATCTTTCCAAAATATAAGAATAGAGTGTAACTGACTAGGTACCAGTAGGGTACATAGACTACATAGGCCGAGACTACTCCTGACGAGGATCCCCTTGACAGGTCGAAACATTTCCCGTAACCCGGTTAGTTAAATATTTAAATAGGTATGTTGAATTCTCGTTAGCTGTAATTATAAAATTGCATACCCATTAATGTAAACGGGGAGTGTAATTTGTTATTTGTGCATTTAATGTTTTGAAATTCAGTGTCAATAATAAAGAAGATGAATTGATTGGGACATAGAAATTAGTGTTATGTAATAAAAAAAATAATAAAATATAAAACCGGTTGTTTGAGATGGACGGATACCGGAGCGGTGTTATAACTGTTCGGTATACCTATCGTAATAATCAGCAAATAAAAAAAAATCGACTTCAATCGATTTCTCCAAGATCCCATCATCAGACCTCGACTTGTTGCCAACGGGACCATCTCGAGGTTATACCCGTTCGATTAAAAACCATTTAAAAATCTGTTCATACAAAAAACAGTCAAATTGAGAATGTAAGGAGTACATTTTGACGTCGGTTAAGAAGAGCTGTCACACTTACTACATTTATCGTATTTCTTCTTCCTCATCAGCGTGTGTTCGCCCACCGTTGGGCATACGTCTGCCCAACTTGCTTCCACGCACATCATATTTATTAGTGGCTAAATTGGAAACTACATAATAATGTTTTGAAAGTTAATTTCAGTTTGTATTCAGTACGCGTTATGTCGACATCAACATAGTCTCGGAGAAAACTTGTCGCGTACTATCACAACTTATAATGGAAAACAGAGTACAGTGATAGTAAATAGTAAAGTAATAGTGTTAGTGCTACGTACTTAGAATCATTTAGTTGATGTTTGGATAATATTATATTTAACCCCTCGTATATGGTTGCTAAGGATCCATACAATGGATTTTTTTTATGTGTCGAAGGTAGACAACTAAGCTCTCAGCCCACCAAATGGAAAGCAGGAACTGCGGCCCATGGACATAGCGATCAGAAAATCGCCTATGCACTGCCTACCCTGAGGACTTACATGGATTGCCAGTAATTAAAACAGCTATCTTATCCCCAAACCGAAACACAGCAGTACAAACACTGCTATTTAGCGACAGGTTAATGGGTAAGACGGTGCTATCCTGCACGAGGTCCTACCACCAGCAAGTTTCAATTCAAATTAGGAATTGATTGGGTTCAATACCTATTGTAGGGATCTCTATAAAAAACAAAAGAAGGATTAATGAGGTTTCTGTATGTTATAATAATGCGCAGTAAAATTCGAGTATGTGTTAAAGTGGTAACATAACTCATAAATAAATTATAGTGCTTTTTCATTCATACATTCATATTTCATTATTAAAAGCTATTATTTATTAAAACAAGCAGTTTCGCGGAAATCAAAATATATAATGTGCGTTTTTTTTCGCGAAACGTCTTTATATCATAAGTATAGTGTTAAATTTGTTTAGGCCAATTATATAATATTGCTACCATGACCATTTAGGTTTCTCATGTTTTCATTAAATATACGTTTTTTAAACTTTATTAGCAATAAAATCAGTTTAAATGGATAACTGATATTTTCCATCAATCAATTCAGATACTGTCATACGAGATCTCAAGCTAAATACGGTCCCAAAAAAACAAAGTTATCGGAAAAACCATTTTTTAATAAAATATTCAGTCATTTTTTAAAGCAGATCTCGTTAATCGTGGAATCCTCAATATTTCAGAATGGATATCTTCGTGCGGTGTCCAAGCGGAACTTGCCGGATCTGGGAACAAAATAAAATACTATTAACATAATAATTTTTACAATAAAAACAATATTTTAATTCTCTTTAATTTAAGTAATATCTTATGTTTGCTGATTTCTTGACGTTTCTTTGCTTTGTATGAAAAGTATTATTCGAGTAAGTGATTGATTTTTTGAAATCGTACCAGGATGCTTAGCCAAGTTGCCAGTCGCTAACGCTTAGTAGCGTATCGTATTCCCTCTCTGTCACTCTTTCACATTAGTGCGACAAAGACAGTTAGCTGCCTTTCGTTTACGATTGACTATTAAGCGTTAGCGATTGGCAACTTGTCTAGGCACCCAGATAATCACCAAATAAAAAAAAAGCCTTCAACCTATTTCTCCAACATCCCATCATCAATCATCATACCCCAACTTGGTACCAACGGGATCATTTCCCCCGAAATTTACATATATTATAGTCATTTGATTAAAAAATCAAAATCACTTCTCGATTCTACACGGAAATATCGAGTAAACACACAAAAAAAAATCAGTCTAATTGAAAACTGCTTCCTTTTTAAAAGTTGGTTAAAAATAAGGAGATTTCACTCACCCCCACTTCCTCAAGTTATCGTTGCCCATGCTAAGAGATTGCCCTCTGCACGTGTTCAGAGTGATCTGCAAATTGCTCGAGCACTCCTGTCCAACGAGGTGGTTGTACGAAACAGTGGCAGCGAACAGCTCCCATGCTCTGTTGTGGTTGCAAATGTTGGTGAGACACGCTGGCTGGGAGATACCGCCGTTGGGGAAGAAGTCAGCATTGGCGATAGCTGTTCCAATCCCCAGACCGCCAACAGTGTACCCTCCATCAGTATGGATCGCCTCGACGTACACGGCATCGTTAGGACTCAGACGGTCTCTGTTGTAATTCCACAGGGGACCGGCAGGGTCTAGACCTATTAAACAAATCAGAAATTAAGGTATTGCTCTATGTTACGTCCACGTCCCTAAGGTATATGCTGTAATTGGTAGGCGATTGGATTTTAGTGATTGTAGTGCAGATTTCAAACCCTAGTAAATTGCATAATAAAGTGATTTATTTTGTACTGATAGATTAGTATGAAAAGATTATGAAAAGTAAATGTTTCCCTCCAACTAAAACTCATAACATTATGTATTTATTAGTCTCAATTGTGTCATTGATTGCTTACCAGTTACACGCGCTACAGCTCCTCCCAGCTCCCTTCCCGCGTTGCCAACCAAATGAGCACCCAAACTGAATCCAACCAGGTGCATGGAGTTGTACGGGGCACCAGTAGTCTGGTGGACGAACCGCAGGAACTGCCCGAGACCACGGCCCACTGCTGGGACTCCGTTTACAGCCGTTATGTAACCGCCAATGGCAAGGCGACGCCAGTCCAGAACAATCACGTTTGTTTCGCCTTTGCCGAGATACGCTGGAATGGAACAGTTACGTTAAAGCTGACCAAAGCCATTAAAATTGTAACCAAATTCACTTAGACGCCTCTTATTCGCGTCTTTTTTATCTTTATTAAATAATACTAATAAGGAGGAGAGCACCGTCCTGTAGTGATGACGGTTGATTTCGGCTACAACTTGGCATGTTTATTTCTAATTTGGACAATAATAATTGATGTTCAGGCAATTTCACCTGAGTTGAAGTGAATGAATTAGTACCTACCAAAAACGGTAATGAATTAATAAATGACTTACTCTGTGACTTTAATTCAATACCATTCAAGTGAAACCTCTTTAAGAAACTATTTGGTCAATCTTGCAAGTGCAACAATAAACACTAATTTGATATTATCCTCTTGCTTAATATTATTGTATTGATGACCTTAGCTCTCGTGGAACTACCTATGTCTACTGATATTCTAATAAGAAACATACCATTTCGAATAACAGGGTTGAGGTCTGTATTCTGGTTGCTCAGCCAGCCATGCGCGATGACAACGGTGGGATGAGCTGGGTTGAAGTTGGAGTTGCGGATCGAGTTGGCGTCGTTCATAACTAACGTTTGCGAAGACTGTGGGTTCCGTCTGCGACAATAATAAAAGCGTTTGGATGAGGGCACAGAAATATCAGTACCTATGAAAGGTTGCATTTGCAACTCGGTTAGTGGATGTGTTTGGCAGTCCGGGGTCAGATCCATACCCATATCTATCCATACCCCATACTTACTTAATATTAAAACTGCAAAAGTAACTTTGTCTCTCTGTTACCTCTTCACGTTAAACTTAAAACCGCTGGACCGATACAGTTGATATTTGTTATGAAGATAGTTTGGCACCCGAAAAAGAACAAGAAATTTTTTATTGCGAAAATCGCCTGTGTGAGTGTGTATACAGATGTGCATTTACCTGGTCACAGACTGCAAAATGCAGCCAGTGTGACTAAGCCCTTAGAACAAAAGGAAAGCGAGATAAAAATCATGTTACCTCGTAAACAGTAGATACAGGTTGTTTTCCGGATTCCTTTGCACATCCTCAAGTAGTTCGTGATCGATTTCCTCCTGAAGGTCTACCAGGTGAGGAACACCTTCTCCATCGGGGAATTGGATGAACCTCGGGTACTCGAAGTCAGCCTGTTCATCGGGCACGGGCACTGCCGCAGCGTATGCTGCAGGTGGAAATTTAGAATGAGAACCGTTTTGAAGAGACGTGTAAATTTGAAGTAAAAATCCAAAATTTCATTCAATTCAATTGCTATAGGTATTATCGCATGATAACAGAAAACGTCTAATTACATATTAATTCACGATGGATGATGCCCTACTGCCATCTCTATTCTGTTATAAATTGAGGAGTGTCTTTCCACTTTGTCAATGGAGATTATTTTCCCTTAATAAAATATAACAAATCCTTATTGACAGGGTGGAAATAAGTTCTTTTTGAAAATACACAGCTCAATTATTGTTGCACTGATTTTAACTCGAATAAATACACAAATTATTTAACAACCGAGGTTCGAACCCACGACCTGCATCATAATTGGCAGTATCAACTACACAATATGCTCTTGAGGCTGTGCATTATTTTTACTTAAGGTTTAAAAATTGTTATTGAAGTAGGAAAAAGTAGACGACATTGTTGGTAGGCTTTATTTGGGTATTATTATAGGATGTGCCTATTTCCCTAGGTACTTCTTTTGAATCAGATTACGATACTGCATAAATAGGCCTTAAAACGGATCGCCACAATTTTCGTTACACTCTTTACATTGAAGATTGAAACGTTTTTAAATTACCCATTACTGAAGCACTGTAAACATTTCCTTTGGTACTTTTTATTTCATATTTTTGATACGGATTTCTTAAAAAATTCCAAAGCGCGTAGTAAATTTAGGATACACACATTCGATATGTAGGTACCTACCCACAAAGGCAAGGATTAGCACTATAGCTGTACGCATCGTTAGATCTATCACTTGAACTACTAAGAATACCACCAGCAGCTTACTTATTTATACTGACGGGTAATCAAGTATCATCTGATAACGAATCTTATCCTGTACTAATTTGTTTGTTTTTGACGTGTGACTCCCCTGGGGGCGTTTCTCAAATTCACAATCTTTTTAGGATTCCGTAGCCAAAATGGCAAAAACGGAACCCTTATAGATTCGTCATGTCCGTCTGTCCGTCTGTCACAGCCGATTTACTCGGAAACTATAAATGCTACAGTAACGTTATTTGGTAAGGATATGTGTTGTATGAACCGCTACAGTATTATGAACTATGTAAATTGTAAAAAAAAACATTGGTTTGGGGGCCCTCCATACATGTAACTGAGGGAAAGAAAAAAAAAATTTGTTGTATATACGCGTGTGGGGTATTATTAGAAAGGTCTTTGAAAATGAAGAAAAGGTTTATAAATCTCATTTTTATTTAAGCAAATCGTTTTCGAGATATCTGCTCTCAAAGTCTGAAAAATATGTCCCCCCCCCCCTCTATTTTTTAAACTACGCGATATAAAATTAAAAAAATATATATGTTATGCACATTAATAAACTCTATCTACGATTATTGGTTTGATTAAATTATCTCCTATAGTTTTTGAGGTAGGTTGATTTAACTGTATTTTTTTAATAATAAATTGATAATGGTACGGAACCCTTCGCGCGCGAGTCCGACTCGCACTTGGCCGGGTTTTTTATCTCTTTTTAGGGTCCGGTTGTCACTTAGGACGCTATATATACGTACGTCTTCTATCTGCGTCCAATCAGTCGTTTGGACATGCTTGTACTACTAAAATTGGGCATGAGAGTGTAATATCAGCGGCTAATACTATACCGCTTGAAAAATGACGTCGTCACAAATTATTTTGTAGGAATTGATCTCTTTATTAAATATGGAATATTGTCCTTTACATAATTTATATCGTGACTACCTTTGACACAAGCCTTAATTGGGCTTAGCAGTGTACTAGGTCGTTTTCTGTAACATCTGTAAGATTTTGTCCATGATTTTAGAATTATAACATACGTGAGCAGGGTCTTCAAGATTGTTTTTTTATTCAGTGATTCTTTTGGGATTATCGCCGCATATTTAGTAAAAATGTGTGATTTGTTGATTTGAACTCTTGATGATGTATTAAATAGACCCCTGATTGTTATCGCAGTGATAAAAGGATAGTTTGAAGAATTGATGGCATAGGGGCACAAAATTTTGGCACGTCTGACGGTAATAAAATACCATACAATACAAATACTCTTTATTCCACACCTTATTGAAATAAAAATAACAAAAATTACAATCTTAAAGGTAGAGGTAACACAACAGGCGGTGGCAGTCTGCAACTCGAGATGCGTTACATCCGCATGTCGACATTTTTGTACGGTACGATTCATAGCGACAAGAATCCAATAAATATAGTGTGACATAAGAAAAGGTAAAGGTCCAAGCACACTACCTTGGGGAATTTTAGAATTATAACTAACGTGAGACTCAAACATTACTCGAGCAATTATCGACTTTAATTACGTAAGTAACCCGTTTGATATAGATTTTATACAACCCTTGTTTAAGAGAGTACAAAAAAGGTGAGTGGCGTGGGTTAAATAAATTTGAGAAATATTCTTAGTCAAACACATATTTATTAATCATCAAGGTAGAGCGGGAGTTGTCAAAATTAAAAAAAAGCTCTTCTGGTTTACGATTCGTCAGAAATGACATTTAAAATTAGTTGGCAGCCATGTATTTCATTACGCCTTCTATACACAAGGTGCCTTAAAATCCAAAAACGTACTGCGTGTACGCCCGAATTCGTTTATAGGGAATAGACAATATAGACTTATCTTGGCATCAGTTAGGTAGGGGCTTAAAGGTGTGTTCACGACTCTATAAATGACAAATAAAAGTACGGAGTAGAAAAAATATTTTTATGTACCTTGGGGAACACCAAATGTTACACTGATCGTCAGTAGCATCCTGTTTTGATCCCTAGTTTTCGATTTTGAATATAGTAAATTAGCAATTTGACAAATTGACAATTGGCACATTGCGCGTAGACCCGATGGCTGTTGGGATAGGTAGGTTCTCGAGTGTCGACCTAATAAGTAGACCCCCCAAGGTAGACTGCTGACCTGGTGTATAGGTCGCAGGAGTCTGCTGGGTGTGGGTGGTGCAAAACCGGTCTTTTTGCCAATGTTTGAGGGAGGTCTATGTTAAGCAGTGGACGTCTTTTGGCTGACATGATGACAATGATGATGAAATTAACAATTAAAGCGCCACGCATCTCATACTCGTGCTCTCCATGGTATTGATAATAAGCCAGAGGCGTTTTAAGAACCAAAAACATAGTGAGTTGCTATTTTTTGTTTATCAGCTTTTTCTGTGCTCAAAAGGGGCGAACCGCAGACTACATCTTCTGTAAATAGGGCTTGCCTTTACAAGATGTTGTGTTTATTAGCGTAGATTACTAAGGTGGAAGTACAAATACGAAACATATTAAACAATATTTTGCTCATATATAAATCTACATAAAGTATTGTCATATGATGTGTTTTGGGAGAGGAGTTTGTTAGTTTTGTTAAATAGTATTTATTTTATAGGGTGACAATATCAAAATTTGTCAAAATTGAAAATTTCCTTAATCAACTCCGTTGTAGACGTAAGTGTCAGGTGCTTTTGCTGGCAGTCCCAATAGACGCCACTTCAGTACGAGTATTAGTATAGCGTCGGGTATTGGTCGGGTACTAGTACTTTCACCTTATTGATTTTTCGCTTCTCCATAATTTAAGAAATTGTTGGCAACACCGACATAGGCCAATCAGTCAGATGGATTTCTCATTGCTGCCTGTCCCCGTCCTTGTACGCCTAAATTTTAAAATTTTAGGATTTTTTAAAGTTCTATTATGCTCGAACGAATTGGATGCGTCATAGAAGTGACAAAGACAGGTAAATAATCAAAGTATACGATATTCGAATTTCACGCTAGGGCAAAAATATAGACTATGTATCGTTTTTGAATCAAAAATAACTTAATATTGATAAATTATATTGGCAACACAGCTGGCTAGCTGGCTATCTTCTTCAAAAGGGATGTGGATTTTGCTTGGGGCACTATTACTTCTCATGGTTGCTAAAACAACACCTACATACTAGGTGAACTTTTGAGAACCACACTAAACCACCCTTCATGTTTTTAAATTTAGGTTTTAAAACAACCTAGCACAGCTAAAATTGATATTAATATCTTTTTTATTTCGTGCTTGGTGATATCTTAATCATTTCTGATAACTGTTAGGGGCATCGTTGTTACCTTGTAATTCATACTACCTACCCAATTATATGAAATAAAAATATGGTAAATAAAAGGTAGGATTAGCAATGTTAGACGCTGCATTAGTATAAGAGATAGGAATGTACATTACGTACAACTAGACATACTTCTTTTTTTAAATTTCATTCTCGTAGTCTTTATTTGTCAAGGATAGGGCGAAGTGGATGAGAAAATAAAGAAGGCTGACCCAGCCTAGCCCATAGCCAGGAAGAGATAGAGAGAGAAAGAGAGAGAAGTCTTTATTTCTTTGTGTTATTTATCTGCATAACTGTTGCAGCTATCTTTATGGAAAGTTGTGAAAAATGATAGTACTATGATAAAACAACTCAGCAAATCAATATATGACAATCAGATTTACAATCCTGATTAGGTCGCACCAACATATTAGTCATTAAAAAATTACATTCTGATGAATTACTTAATGGAATAATATATTATCTACTTATGCGAGCATACGTTAACTAGGAACATAAAGGGCCGATTATTTTGTATTAAATAAAGAAAATCTTAGTAAAATAAATATTTAATAATAATAGATTCAGTCAGGTTAAAGCAGATCTTGTTTTACGAAGTATCCATAATTGTTTCAGAATGGGTATCTTCGTCCGGTATCTACGCGGTACTTGCCACTTCTGGAAACAAAATAAGAGATATTAATAGATGTCCGAAAAGTAGTCCACTAAGCCGATTCTGACAAGAAAATCGAAGGCAGCAGTTTTTCAATACGGGATTTTTCCCATATCAAAACCAGCTTGAAATACAGAGAAAAACATATCTGAGAGATCGTCCGCATCGTTTTGTCCTTAAAAATGAACAGATACTTATATATACTCATAGTTTCACTTTTAAATATCCAGGAATAATGGCGCATGGATGAATAAGCGTATAAATAGTAAATTAAGGGTAGGTCTATTTAAAGCAAAATAGAACGTAATACGAGTAGTCCTATCTCGTTTATAGTTTGAAAGTTTTCAAAATCGACCATACTGCACGTTCTACTAGTAATGCGTAAAGGTCAAAATCGTAACTTACCCCCATTTTCTCAAATCATCGTTGCCCATGAAAAGAGTCTGTCCTCTGCACGTGTTCAAAGTGATCTGGAGATTGCTTGAGCACTCTCGTCCAATTAGGTGGTTGTATTTGACACTAGCAGCGAACAGAGCCCAGGCTCTGTTGTGGTTGCAAATGTTCGTGAGGCACGCAGGCTGGGATATGCCGCCGTTGGGGAAGAAGTCCACTCTGGCGATAGCTTTCCCAATCCCGAGACCACCAACAGTGTATCCTCCATCAGTATGAATAGCCTCGACGTACACGCCATCATTGGGACCCAGGCGGTCTCTGTTGTAACTCCACAAGGGACCAGCTGGATCAAGACCTATTGAACAAATCTCAGAGTTAGAATTGAGATTAGGCATTACAATTGTTTTTCAATAAAGGTTAGAAACATGGCAAAGTACATATAACAACGATAAACCACTTTGCATTTTATAAATTAAATCTAATATGGCTATAGAATGCAATACCTACAAAATAATCTATTAATATCGGTGACATTTCATTTTCAACACGTCTTTTTGTGTTTATTATCTTGTGAAGTACTGTTAATGGATTGTCATATTTGTCATCCTTTTTCCGCCAAAATCTTCAATCTTTTGCTCTCCGCGAACCCTACGTATGGAGCTATTTCTCATTTTTAACAGTAACTTTTGATTTTGGAGATAAATTATGAGTGTAGCTAATATTATTGATTGCACACCTGTTATACGTCCTATCGCTCCGCCTAGCTCTCTTCCTGCGTTGCCGACAATATGAGCACCCAAACTAAATCCAACCAGGTGAATAGAGTTATACGGGGCGCCAGTGGTCTGATGGATAAAGCGCAGAAACTGCCCGAGACCCCAGCCAATTGCTGGGACTCCGTTTACAGCTGTCACGTATCCGCTGATTGCGAGACGGCGCCAATCCAGAACAATCACGTTTGTTTCTCCTTTGCCGAGGAACGCTGGAATTTAAATCTGTATTGGTATTTGCACTCTTTGTAGTTTTTAGGTGGAAATTTGATGAATGTTTATTTATATTTGTGTTTTCAAATGACCGTCATAATTCTGTGAGATGCTCACGCTTAGTGAATCATGAACATACATGAGTTGAATACAAGCTTATGTTAACGTTTTTTAGAGCCATGACTTTAAACCTACCATCTCTGATAACAGGGTTGAGGTCTGTATCTTGATTGCTCAGCCAGCCGTGTGCAATAACCACAGTGGGGTGAGCTGGGTTGAAGAAAGAGTTGTGGACCGAGTTCACGTCATGGATAATCAGCGTTTGTGCGGACTGAGGGTTTTGTCTGTAACAAAGAAACATGGACCATGAATAGGTCGAAATTCAATATAAAGTTCAAGTTTTATCTACACTATCATACCATAATCAGGTAGAACTTTGATTAAGCTAGATAGTGATTTGTCGCACTTGAGACTCAACGGCTTTAAATGAGCCGGAATATAAAACGGTCGATTCTATTTACCACTGTATTCACTTAAAATATTCATGCACGGAAAAAATCGACGATTTACCTACCTTGTAAATAGCAGATACAAGTTATTAGCCGGATTCCTCTGCACCTCATCAAGGACATTGTAGTCGATCTCCTCCTGGAGGTCTACCAAATGGGGAACACCTTCTCCATCCGGGAACTGGATGAACCTTGGATACTCGAAGTCAGCATGTTCATCAGGCACGGGCACTGCCGCAGCGTATGCTGTAGATGAAAAAGTTAAGTAAGAAATGATAGAAGACATTTTGTTAGTGAGGATTTCAACAAAAACTTGATTTTTTGAACTTATGAACATCGAATATGACCCACATAAAAAAACAGGTGCTGTTAGTACTACGCATGGCGATATGCATAAAAAATAGACACTCTTATCGGAACTCTTAGGACATCTGGCTATTTACTTTATATGAAGTAAGTTTACGTAAGTTCGATAAAGATATTTTGCGATTATTGTAATCCTTAACTATTTACATTGAAAACTGGACACAGACAGTGTGAGAACACAAAACTGAAATTTATAGTGAATGAAGATTCAATTATTTCTGCTGGGTTTACTTGAATAAAAACTTTGACTTTAATGCCCCCAATATTATTTATGCTAACTATCATGACCGGTGAGAACCTAATATTCAAGTCATTTTTTTATCAAAAATTGGATCTGTTAACATTTTGTACTTAGCGCAGCTCAGCAAGCAATTCGCAAAAACTCGTTATCTAAAATGTACTTAAGTATTTGAAATAGGTTGTTAATACATACCCACAAACCCAAGGGTGAGCACTATTGCTGTACGCATTGTTTTTTATGTACCTGTACTACTTGAACAACTGATGAAGTGCCACCAGCAGCCGCCGCATTTATACTGACGGATATTGATTCGCTATCTTAATCCGGTATTAATTTGTTTATTTTAACATTATCATTTTCATGGGGTCGGATTAAAATGGCACAGACATGATATTCATTTAGTTTTTGAGTAGCCCTCTTCACTACTCAATTAGCTGAGAAAACATGACAGTAATTAATCTAAACGCAGGAAGATCATTCACGTTTTTAACTTAGGTACTTTTTATGCCACGATAGTGGCAAACTAGTACTACATAAGATTCAACTGATACGGTATATAAGGTCCTAATTTATTAGATGCAGATATTTTTACAGCTGATAGTACTCGGTCTCTGGAGTATATTAAACCGTGAAACATTATAGCTTTTACGATGTTTTTTTGGAGAAAATGGAAAAACAAATTTGCTACGTAAAAACACCCTGTTAATGTGATTATTAAATGAAAACTCTTTGAACAGATTCTAGTACCTCTTTTACGTACCACTTAACTGGAACTGGCCGATAAATTAAATAGTTGCTTGTCAATGTCATGTTATTTTCCGTTAGATTGTGTCGTTTGATGACATGACAGACAGAGTGTTATTGTGACATGTGATAATGCACATGATGATTTTTTCTTGACGAAATTATAATTAATTTTTTTGTTAGGAAAATGAAATCAAAAAAGTTACATGAAAAGATTTCTTAATTTATATTTAAAGTTAATTATTTTAATGTAAAGTATCATGTGTTAAAATATCTGCATCTAATAAATTAGGACCTTATATAGTTATAGAAGCCTGCATCACCAGATGTGTTACGACGTGCCTGTTATCGGCCCTAAAGGGAGACTTGAAAAATTGTGTTGACGGCTGAAATAACAAAAGGGTCTCTGTTTCTTGCAAATAGCATCCTCTTTGAACTTTCTGAAAACCGTACTCACCGGCAGGAATACAACACTAATCTAGTACTAGTCTCGTGCTGTGTTTTTCTGTAAGGTCTTCTTTATTCCAGAATTGAGCGAGATGGCTTTGATCAACGCGCTCTACCACAGTTAGCAAACATATTAAAAAGATTGGGTTCCCGGAATTGTCGAATACATGACTTTAGAAAGGATTTTAAATCGGGCCATCACTAAAGTGGCCAAAGGCATCCGCGTTCGATTCGCTAAGCATCAGAGAATAATGATGTATTGTGCAACATTGCCCATTTATTGTTCAACTACACTTCTTGACATAAATTGCCGCTGAAAAAATCAGTAAAGTTGTGTTTTCCTACACTACCCTTGTGTCAAATTACCCCAAATGCACGAAAATCTTTGTAAATCCTAAACTTGTGAACGGATTTTTTTTTGTATGTTTTAGAGATTTACTTCCTATAGGGGACTATCGAAATCCGTCGAAAAAACGGTGTGTAACAAAGTAACCCCCAATTAAGTTTAAAGTTGATCATCACTTTAATTTTTTTTCAAAAGATTCTTTAGTAATAAAAGATAAATTGACACTAAAATCGGTAGAGCAGAAAAAACCGATATCGTATTTTTTTATTTACTTTTTAAATTGATATTCACAGGGATAAATGCAAATTAATTTTGAAATTGATCAAAGTAACCCCAATCTACGGTATATATATAATTTTCTTGCAACTTTAGTCATTATTTTTTGCCCTTCTACCCTATTATTTTCTTCTAAGATATTATGTTACTAGACGAATTATTTCTGTAGGAACATGTTCTCAATTGACATCATAAAAACAGGAGGTGTTTATATTTTCATATTTGAGCGGGTTCGATTCTCAGACGAGAAAGAGAATTTGAAGCATAAAATCTGTTAATGCATCAGAATTCTGCGTAATTTGAAGCATTGTTTTGTTGAAATAAGACTTTTTAAAAGATAGTCATTATTTCAATAAAATACCCTATCTACGATATTTAAAGTACTTTTCCTTCATTACCCATAGTTTTGGAACGGCCTATATACTTTACAAAGCGACATTTGAATTTCGTTCTCGTAGAAGTGTAGTCTTTATTTCTTTGTATTTTTTATCTAACTGTTGCGGTTATACATATAATTATCTACCAATTCGTACTACGATAACTAGGAACAAACAGGGCCGTTAAACGAATGATTTAAATAAATAAATGCATAGGAAAACAAATATTTAATAATAGATTCAGTCATTTTTAAAGCAGATCTTGTTTGTCGTAGAATCCTCATTATTTCAGAATGGATATCTTCGTCCGGTGTCCAAGCGGTACTTGCCAGTTCTGGGAATAAAATAAGAGATTTTAATACATGTCCGAAAATTTGTGTCCGAAACATGTCAATATGCAGCAATTTTGAACTATGTTTTTTTTTTTCATGTATAAGGTCCTAATTTATTAGTTGCAGATATTTTAACACATGATACTTTACATTAAAATAATTAACTTTAAATATAAATTAAGAAATCTTTTCAAGTAACTTTTTTGATTTCATTTTCCTAACAACAAATAATAATTATAATTTCGTCTAAAAAAATCATCATGTGCATTATCTCATGTCACAATAACACTGTCTGTCATGTCATCAAACGACACAATCCAAAGGAAAATAACATGACATTGACAATCAAGTATTTAATTTATCGACGTGAAGTGGCCAGTTCCAGTTAAATGGTACGTAAAAGAGGTACTAGAATTCTGTTCAATGAGTTTTCATTTAATAATCACATAAACAGGGTGTTTTTACGCAGCAAATTTGTTTTTCCGTTTTCTCCAAAAAAACATAGTAAAAGCTATAATGTTTCACTGTTTAATATACTCCAGAGACCGAGTACTATCAGCTGTAAAAATATCTGCATCTAATAAATTAGGACGTTATATTATCGAAAATGGTTTGAAATATAAACATATTTTTTAATAGAACTTCTGTATTGTTTTCCGCAAAGGAGGCCTTAGGATTGAATAAGTAAATACTCATTTTTGCCATGGTACTGAACAAGAATTATGACCATTAGCGTAGGTATTAATAGTAAATGAAGGGTGGTTGATTAAAAAAAAAGTAAATTGTAATAGTCCATATGTAGATATGATTTTTCATAATCAACCACCACACTGGTCATACTAATAAGAAAATAATAAAGAACCGTAACTCACCCCCATTTTCTCAAATCATCGTTGCCCATGAAAAGAGACTGTCCGTTGCACGTGTTCAAAGTGATCTGGAGATTGCTTGAGCACTCTCGTCCAAGCAGGTGATTGTATGAGACACTAGCAGCAAACAAGGCCCAGGCTCTGTTGTGGTTGCAAATGTTCGTGAGGCACGCTGGCTGGGAGATACCGCCGTTGGGGAAGAAGTCCACTCTGGCGATAGCTTTCCCGATCCCGAGACCGCCAACAGTATATCCTCCATCAGTATGAATAGCCTCGACGTACACGCCATCATTGGGCCCCAGGCGGTCTCTGCTGTAACTCCATAGGGGACCAGCGGGGTCTAGACCTATTGAACAAATCCCAGAATTAGATACTTTGCCTTGAGATTAGCATTTTATCAAATTAAGTTTTGAAACATGGATTTTTTTTGGAAAACCACTTTGCATTAACAAATTAAATCTTACGTGGGTAATGCCTTCACAATAATCTTTAATTTTATTTTCAATACGTCATCGGTGTTTAAGGTCTTGTAAAGTACTTAGTACGGAATCGTTAAAGGATTGTCATCCTTTTTCCACTGAATTCTTCAATCTGTTTTTCTCGCCAGCCCCTATGTATGAAGTTATTTTTCTTTTTCAACAGTAACTTTTGAGTTTTGAGATAAATGATGAGTGTAAGTAATATTATTATTAACAACGCACCTGTAATACGTGCTACCGCTCCTCCCAGCTCTCTACCCGCGTTTCCGACGACATGAGCACCCAAACTGAATCCAATCAGGTGCATGGAGTTGTACGGGGCGCCAGTGGTCTGATGGATAAAGCGCAGGAACTGCCCGAGACCCCAGCCAATTGCTGGGACTCCGTTTACAGCTGTCACGTATCCGCTGATTGCGAGACGGCGCCAATCCAGGACAATCACGTTTGTTTCTCCTTTGCCAAGGTACGCTGGAAATTATAAAATACATCAAACTTGGATGTTTTTGCAGTTTTCAATTACCAATTTGATGAAAGTGGATGTATCTGTGTTTTCAACTGATCTTCATAATTATTTAGAATGTTGAATATGAATTAATTACAGATGAATGACGCATACGTAATGAAACATTAACATTTTGTATTTTAGAGCCATCGTTTTAAACTTACCATCTCTGATGACCGGGTTGAGGTCTGTATCTTGATTGCTCAGCCACCCATGCGCGATGACCACGGTGGGGTGAGCTGGGTTGAAGAAAGAGTTGTGGACGGAGTTCGCGTCATGGATAATCAGCGTTTGCGCGGACTGAGGGTTTCGTCTATGACAAAGAAACACGGAGCATGAATAAGTCGATTTCAATATAAAGCTTGAGTTTTATTGAACATTGCTAAGCTAGATAGTGATCTGTTGCACCTAAGACTCAACGGCTTTAAATAGCCAAATTAAAAAAAACATTCGATACATTTTAGCACTCTTGTTTAAAATATTCGTAAACGGAAAAATCGGTGATTCCAATTATTTATAAACCCTTATTAAAACGGTAAATTACCTGGTATATAGCAGATACAAGTTATTAGCCGGATTCCTCTGCACTTCATCAAGAACATTGTAGTCGATTTCCTCCTGGAGATCTACCAGATGGGGAACACCTTCTCCATCTGGGAACTGAATGAACCTTGGATACTCAAAGTCAGCATGTTCATCAGGCACGGGCACTGCCGCAGCGTATGCTGTAGATAGAAAATGTTAAGTCAGAACTGAGGAAGAAAATGTTTAAATGAGTTAGGTAGGATACCTACAAAAGGGAATTTTAGAACTTCAATTATGCATTTGAATAAGACCCTACCCTCGTTTAATATGTAGGTGCTGTTAGTGCAACCCATGGCAATGTGCATTAAAGATAAATTTTCTTTCAGAAGTCATGTTCTCATGAGTTTGGTAAAGGTATTAAGAAATTATCGTAATCCTTACATATTTACATTGAAAATTGGACACAGATATTCCTTATTGACTTGAATACCCATAGTATACTAATACTGAAATACAAATTTGATAAATGGAATTCTTAACATATTCTAGAGTTCAGCAAATAATTCACAAAAAAAGTTATGTAAAACGTATTTAAATAGGTTATTAGCACATACCCACAAACCCAAGGGTGAGCACTATTGCCGTACGCATTGTTTTTCCTATACCTGTTAAACAACTGATGAGCTGCCACCAGCAGACGCTCATTTATACTGACGGATATTGATTCGCTATCTTAATCCAGTATTAATTTGTTTATTTTAACATTATCATTTTCATGGGGTCGGATTAAAAGAGCACAGACATGACATTCATTTAGTTTTAGTAGTCTATGTAGCTACTGAATTAGCTGATGAAGCATGACGATTAAATTAATCCAATATTAGGATTTACCTCATGCCAGCTTTTAACTTACTTTTTATACCACTTCAATGGCAAACTAGCATACGGTTCATCTGATAGTAAGCAGCTATCGTAGCCTATAGAAGCTTGCATCTCCAGATGTTCTACGTGCCGGTTATTGACCCGAAAGGGAGATTCGAAACATTGTGTCGATGGCTCAAATAACAAGAGGGTCCCCCGTCCTCAGTCCGTTCCCTGCAAGAGAGCATCCTCTTTGAACCTGTCTGACAACCTTACTCACCGGCAAGAATACAACACTATCATATGAGTAGGGTTAAGTTCTAATTGTGGTTTTCCGTACTTTACTTAGTTACTTTTCCAGTCAAGTTTATTCCAGATTTATGGTGGTCCACATTGGTGTCACAAAATGTTATATAGAAGGACTTCTCTGCTTGTAATTCTATAATTTTATAACATTGACCTTTTTACACTTTGTTTTATAGCGTTATATTTATAACAGGAATAACATCAATTTAGAAACACCATTGAGCTCTACTACACATAACGAGATTACAATTGCACTGAACATACTCTATTACCAATTTTGTAATTTGCTAATATTTCAAGCAGTTTCTTAAAATAAAAACAATTCTGTATTTAAATTTCTAATAATCATGAACATAAAGTATCTAACAAAACCTGGCGGTACATAAGGTATTTAGCAATAATATTCATCATCAACAGCCCGTTAACGCCCACTGCTGAGTATAGGGCTCTCTTCGAGTACGCCACTGATCCTGGCTCTGTGCCAAGCTAGTCCAAGATCGTTCCACAATTCTCCTAATTTCATCAGCCTATCGCGCTGATGGATGACTGATACTCTTTTTCTTAAAGTGAGTATCAATCCATGAGAACTTTAGTGTTCAGCAAGGATCGGAAAAAAAAAGTGCATGCCCTTTGCCCCCATTTAGGGGATATAATTAGATCTTAAGTAAATAAGTCAAGTAAATCTTATACCGATAAGATGTAGCACGCATAGTGTCATCATCAATCAATTTGCGTGTACATACGGATACAGATAAAATTATACAAACAAGAGACGCAAAATTAAGGCATTCGAAAGACCAACATATTTAAACATTGACTTATTTATATATAACACCGTTTCAGACATGAGACTATTGGATGGAAATAGAAAGTAGAAGATGAACTGCTTTTGGTGAGCTGGAATCAAATGAGAGTAAAGTGACCAGAAGAGCGAAACTAACCAATATGAGAAACGCTGTATAAGAAAAATACATTTCTAAAGTGTTATTTGAACTTTCAGTAATGTATCAGAAAAAACAAACTACATCTCGATTTAATGGTAGGTATCAAAAATTACGTGAGTTTTCTTCTCCATAGCAAAATCACAATATATAAAGTGACACATTCCAGTACTGAATAGGTCTAGTCTATACTAATATTCTATAATATAGTCTTTAATGTGGATAATCCCACAATGTCGTAGCAGATGTGCTTACCTTAAAAAAAACAACTGCGAAAGACTCTGGTTGTCACGCGATTCGAACCCGCTTCCTCTGGATTGCACCATTGCATCTGGATTGGACCAGCAGGTCCAACGTATTTCCAATTACACCAGACGACTTTCAGTAAATAACAACGAATTTAGTCAATGGTATTGTGATGGTAATCTAATGAACTAACGACATCTGTACTTAATGTTTCGAAGGTACTACAACCTTAAGCTACTCAAAGACGTGTGTCTACCACAATTGTCCGCAAACTCGACAACATGAATGACAAATACGTGTTTCGAGTAATATTAGTGTCATATATTAGTTTATGAATTATTTTCTCGAACTAAAGATCAATTTGTTTACATTTTTATGCTATCAATACAGTATACTATGCGATATTGTCACACTTAATTTATTATTACTTACTTTAGTATTAGAATATATTGTACCAAAATTATTTTCGTCTTGGTTGTTAACGCTTTGTCCAAAATTAGCAATGTATTATTTTCTTTCTACATACACTCGTAATACTCAAATTACGGGTGTTGTTTCTGTTTTTCAAAGTGCATGATACAGTTTATGTCAAGATTAACTTTCAAATTGTTATTATTAAGCCAGCCAATTAATGTTTTAGAATATTGTTTATTTCTGATTCGTAATCGTTACTTTGAATGTTGCTCCTTATATGTACATATATCAAATATATATCTAGTCTTCCGCACATGTTATCATTAATGTAGATTAAGAATAACAAAGGTCCCAGTGTACTCCCCTGTGGAACTCCATGTGTTTATTACTCTTAGTTGAGTGGAGTAGGTAGTGAACTCGCAAAGTATTATAATCACTCAAAAAAGCACTGAAAAATATCATTTCTGTAAAGATTTTCGTCAATAAATGCTGTTACGGTCGGATAACTTTAAAAACATCTGACATTGATGTGACATTGCGATGTCTAGATTGTCTATGTACCATAATGTTGGCATGTCAATATATCGATATTAATACTTAAAGTACAACTCGAGCAAAATGCAATTAAAATAAATTGCAGTAATTTACCAAAATTTATTAGGGTTTCGTAGCAAAAATGGCAACAACGGAACCCATACTTATAGTTTCGCTATGTCCGTCTTTCCGCAGCATACTTAGCTCAGCGGCCGTTAATACTATAAATCTGAAATTTGGAACAGGTATACATATTGATCATGCCAACAAAGTGGTACAATAAAAAGTAAAAAAAAAAATTTTTTTCGGGTACCTCCCCAATTGGTGATGTGGGGTGATTTTTTTTATTTGCTATAATCGTATAGTGTGGGGTATCATTGAATAGGTCTCTTAAAAAGAAAAGGGGGCTTTTAAGAAAGTTTTTTTTCTAAAGTCAATATTTTCGGAGATAATCGCTCCAGATGAAAAAAAAATTGTCCCCCCCTCTAACTTTTGATCCAAAGGTCCAAAAAAAATCATGAATTGTGGGCTGGCATAAAACTATTTCGAACATAATCGGCCCAGCCGTTTTTGAATAACTACGAAACCCTACACTGAGCATGGCCCGACATGCTCTTGGCCGGTTTTTGTAATTGATTTCAATATTTGATTTATTCAAAGACTGGCAGTGCTTAGTTGTCTATTGAATATTGAATAAAATCTTCACGTCAAACGTCATTCGTTTCGCTACTTCGCTTCACGTTGTTCGTTACGGGTGCACTTCATGTGATTTTTCTCATGACTAGTGGCGCCTTCGTTGGAGCGACAGAGAAAAATCCTCGAAATTTAACCATAGTTTTTGATATAATCTTATACGAATTAATTCTCTTCCTGACAGACGATGTAAAATCGATAATCCTCTATTTACGTAGGGTAAAAGCACCAATAGATGACTGCCACCCAGAAGTTGACTGATAGGTCTAAAAATGTAAATAATTAAATCAGGAATAATTTTACACGCCTGGGAGTATTTTTCTCACACGCGGCAACACTATATCGAGTGTCGCATGCGAATTCCCAGACAATTAAGCCACACACGAGGCAGTGAGCGGTCGTCGAGTTTGCGCTTCGCGCCAAAATTGCGTTTTATATGGGATCCTTATTAAGAAAAGCCCTCAAAAATTTAAGCTTTTAATTACGTTATAAATCGAATATGGCTTTTATTTCTTTGATTCACTTCAGTATAGATTTTAGACTAATATCTCTATTGTGTATATTATAAAGAAATTTTTTTTTTATTTATTTTATGAGATATTTGCTGGTCAAGTTATGGTTCCAATATTGTGTGTTCGGGCCAAAAGATGAACGACGGTCAACTTTTGGGCAAAGGCTCGAATTTTCAAATGCTTGTGTAAATTATAATAAAATAGCTAGATGTAATATTTATATATAAAATTACAATCAGTTTTGTAGTTGATTTTTAGACCAAAAGATGAACGATCCTTTTTTCATGTAACACGTTTTAAAGTAATTTACTTTTGTATTGAAACGGGATTGTTCAACTCAAGAATCGATGTCCAAAACGTGAACTAGGAAAATTTACTGGTTCATCTTTTGGGTTGGATTCCAATAAATGAATTCGAATCAATTTAGTTCGTTCATTTCGTTGATGCGGTCTCCAAAACATGAACCAACTGATTTTATTGAACGGTTGAATTTGGGAAAAATTAAACTTTTGTTCTTAGAGATCAGATTGTTACACAATGTACACCGTGTTTATATTTCATTAAAAAAGGTTCTTAAGGTTAAATACAATTAATTTATCTAAGAAATCAACGTTTTTGCTATGCTCTATTCATCTATTGGAGTTTTAGGCGTTCATATATTGGTCTCGCTATATTGCAATTAAGCTGGTTCATCTATTGGGGTCAAATTGTTCAGTGATAGGGCACTTTGTTCAACTATTGGTGAATTTGGGTCCTTTTTTAATATAATGATTTTTATAAAATTACTGAAGTCTTATATGAGGCACGAAAATAACTTATTCTAAACTCAATTAAATGCGGAATCAAATAAACAAATAAAAATTGATGAATATGAGTTACATCATATAGAAAAGAATATTTAAAGTTGGGAAAGTTGCTTAACTGTTCATCTATTGGTGATTTTACCCTACCTAAGCAGTGAAATTATCGCTGACATTTCATTATATCGACATTTCTAATCACTAGTGATTGTCTTTTGATCATCGTTGACGTTTTGTTTGTTTCACTTGGTCTGTGGTTTGTTTACATGATAAGACAAGTAAGGATGAATACAGATTACCTACAACATTGCTGCTCCGATAATCTTAAAAAAATTCTGTGGGGTCATAATTAAGAGTAATTTTGAAAAAACCTTGTAATCCATGATCACACTAATGAATCCCATGCCTGGTTTAATTGATCGCCCGTATTATATTTACACACTGTATATAAAATAAGATGGACTCGTATACTTAATAAACGATGTATATCATTCGTCACTAGAATTATTCATCGTCATTTTTTCATAATCAGGCACTTGTATTCTAAAAGTGCCTGATTAGGCAATAATGCAAGTTTTTAGGTTTGTTTTTATTTAATCTTCCTTTTATCGCCAACTTAAAACCTAAAACCTTGAGTTCATATGCATTTAAGTTAACTTTAATTCAGGTTTAATCAAATATTTAAGCATAGTAATTAACTTTTTTAGTTATTCTTTGATTTATTTAAAAAAATACACAATTATAATAAACAATATCACAAAATTATATTATATGCATTTTTACTATTTTTAATTAAATATGCTGATATTTACAGTTAGATAATATCTCAGTAGGTAGGTAACAGACACATAACTAAACGGTATTATTTAGACACTTAATTAAGAGACTGCCGCTTCCACAGTCAAACTATTGCAACAGTTTTGTTTTGTGGGATGATAATTTCAAATTTGTGTCATTCACGTAAAAATATCTCTGCGAATGTGAATTATGTCAAAGACGTCAAATATGCTATGAAAAGTCAGCCGTATTTGCTTAATTTTTTTGGTATCCTACTGACGAACGATATAAAGGAAAAATCTTTATAGACATTTTCATCAGACTTGCTGTCTAAGCGCGCCATTGCTTGCGCGCGTAGCGGGAGTAATAGAAAAGTGAAATTCCCTAGGAAGTAATAGAAATGTCAGTACGTCATTTAATAATATTCAGTCTTAAAACTTATTTTTTTGTCGGCAAGTGTGAAGAAAAACATTGCATACATCACGGTCCTTACCTCCTTTGATGCACAATGTACTATAATGCGTTCGACTGTACATATATAGTTCCACTGTAAAGTGAATATTATGAATATTATAGCTAAAATGAGGAAATAAAAACTACAAAATTCGAAAAACCATTATTTACTAAACTTGTCAGTCATTTTTATAAAGCAGATCTCGTTTATCGTTCTCATTGTTTCAGTATGGATATCTTCGTCCGGTATCCAAGCGGTACATGCCAGATCTGGGGACAAGAAAATCAGATTAACAAACCAATTTAAAATAAGTCGTGATTTAGGAACATCTTTTTTAGTTTGCAATATTAACAGTGTCAAAACTAGAAAACTAGAGAGGCTGTCTCATATATAAATGTTGAACCTTTTTGAACAACTCTTACAAATAAACAAGAATAAATAAGGAAATGAATTTAAATATAAAATCTTTTTAAAAATTGTTAGGAAAAACGTGTCAGTGTTTTATTAACTAAAACTGAGGAGCTTTTACAACTTACCCCCATTTCCTTAAATAATCGTTGCCCATGTGGAGCCATTGTCCTCTGCACGTGTTCAAAGAGATCTGCAAATTGCTCGAGCACTCTTGTCCAACCAGGTGGTTGTAAGTGACACTAGCAGCGAATAGGGCCCAAGCTCTGTTGTGGTTGCAAATGTTGGTGAGGCACGCTGGCTGGGAGATACCGCCGTTGGGGAAGAAATCGGCTCTGGCGATAGCTGTCCCAATTCCAAGACCGCCAACGGTGTAGCCTCCATCAGTATGAATAGCCTCGACATAATTGGCATCGTTGGGATTAAGACGATCTCTGTTGTAGTTCCACAGGGGACCAGCAGGGTCTAGACCTATAGAACAATTTGTAAAGTTAGATATTACCTGCACTTAGTAGGTATAACAATAATCATCAATAATCTTACAATATGCTGTATTTTCTTTGTTGTAAAATGGATTACATATCTCTTTACTCTGAAGTCTTTACTACCTTCTGTTACTATCCTTATATTCTTAGTGTAAAGTGATTTCCCACCAACAACATTATCATGAGACAAATCATTACATACCAGTTACACGTGCGACGGCTCCACCCAGCTCCCTGCCAGCGTTGCCAACCAAGTGAGCTCCCAAGCTGAATCCCACCAAGTGCATGGAGTTGAATGGAGCACCAGTGGTCTGTTGTAGGAAACGCAGGAACTGCCCCAGACCACGGCCAACCGCTGGTACGCCGTTAGCGGCTGTCACGTATCCGCTGATAGCGAGGCGACGCCAGTCCAGGACAATCACGTTTGTTTCGCCTTTGTTAAGGTACGCTGGAATTTAAAAGTCACTTCAGAACTGTTCTTCTAGTAACCCATTTCATGAATGTTGATGCATTTAGAAAGATCGCACAAATTTATTAGACAATACGCACACAGCGGGATACAATAATGAACTTTAGAACCATTATTTTACACATTCTTACCATCTCTGATAACAGGATTGAGGTCTGTGTCTTGGTTGCTTAACCAGCCGTGCGCGATAACCACGGTGGGGTGAGACGGGTTGAAGTTGGAGTTGCGAACCGAGTTTGCATCGTTGATCACCAGAGTTTGTGAGGAATGTGGATTCCGTCTGTTTTCAAGAAACAAGAAGCATATAACTCAGGCTTAAAAAACTTATTCAACATATTTAGTTGTCTGATTCTAAACTGAAAAGGAGAAATTACCTGGTATAGAGCAGATACAAGTTGTTAGCCGGATTCCTCTGTACATCCTCAAGAAGTTCGTGGTCGACTTCCTCTTGGAGGTCTACCGTGTGAGGGTTGCCGTCTCCGTCAGGGAATTCGATGAATCTTGGATACTCGAACTCAACCTGTTCATCGGGCACGGGTACTGCCGCGATGTATGCTGTGGATATGAATTTTAATTGAGAATCGATTGTAGTGTAGTGTCTTTCCTCTCTAAGTTATTCCAATCGCATGTCTTGAAAACTTAGATATTATTGTTATGAGGATTTTATATCAACTCAAGTTAATTTATACTCTTTTATATGATCGAATCAACATCGGACTCAGGAGAATCCCGTTAAAGTGACTATGAAAACATTGGTCATATTGAAAATATTACGGTAACTTCACACTTTGGTAGCCTCGGCTTTTTTCACCACTTAGTATATAATATATTTTTTTATTTAAAACATACCAGCGAACGCAAGGATGAGCACTAAAGCCGTACGCATCGTTAGATATACGAGTATCTCTTAATTGACTGATGTTACCACCAGCAGCGACTTATTTATACTTACGGATAATCAAGCTTACTTTCTGATTTGCTATCTTATCCTTTGTGCATTTACTTGTTTTTAACTTTGTCACCCTTATGTAAGAGTTTTATAAAGGTAATGTCAATGGCAGAAAAAGAATATGGCTGATGCAATATGAACAGAACGTATTGCAAAAACACAAACCGGTCAAATTTCTAGGGGTATATGCAATCCCTTACAAGGCTAGGCGCCTTTGACTATTCTCTAAGGGCAAGTAATACATGCCTGCACCTCCTATTAGAATACTTTACAGTTTTCTAGAATAGCTAGAAAGAGCTGGTGCTGCCATCTATTGAACGTATTACGAAAACACAAATCAAATTATTTATTAGCTAAATATTTTTTGATTTGTGCTTTTAATTTTTCTCCAGTAGTCACACTACTTAATACTATATAAATTATAAATATTAGATGTCATATACCAAAGAAAAACGACCAAGATCACCTAATGTCCGAGGTGGGGACCGAACCCACGTACTCAGCTTTCGCGGCTGGTGCCTGTACCCCTCGGCTACTCGGTCTTAGCAACCACCGGTCAAATTTCTTGGGTATATGCAATATGAATAATTTAAAAGCGTCTCTAAACTCACTGCGTTCTTTATCCTATCAATCCACACAAGTCCTTAGAAGACTTCAAACACAAATATTTTATTTAAAAAAAAAGGTTTAGAAACATTAAATTTAACGCCGACTCCCAACACCAGGTCGTGCCTGTCCCGTAGGTAGGAATGTACCGAGGAGAAGCTTCATAAGTTGTGAAACTTCCATAGTTACTCTTAATGTTCTCGGCAATTAAAATATTACAAGCAATCTCATCCCGTACCGATCAATTTGCCGTGTGGTGACGGCAGTAAGAATACATTTGTCACCACCCCAACTCTTCCCGCGGGAGTCGTAAGAGTCGACTAAGGGATCAGTGGGGGGAAGTGTCACTTTACCATTATTTAATTTGATTGATGACGGGCAGCAGAGTCATCATAGTAGATACATTACCGCGATCGCCAATCCGCTTGCCCAGCGTGGCGATTATGGGCATTTACCTCCTAATGCATCTATACGCATAGTTGATAGGAGAGGCCTACGTCCAGCAGTGGACTGAGATAGGCTGATGATGTGTGTGATGTGTGATGTGATCTCATCCCGATGTTTATACATGCCTTTAAAGGTATATTTTATGCCTTGTTTACTCAATTGTGAAATACAATATTCTTCATAACACTTTTTTATAAATTCCCATGGAAACATTCTCTAACCTCTTACTCTAAAATTCTCATGCAAATTCGCAGAAATTTCCGAGTATATTCCCGCAATTTTGAGAACTTTCTGCAACTTTACTGTGCTGCGTTACAATTCATCAATTCATAAACACATACTATGATGGCATACTATAGCTTGTCTAGCATCATTATAGTATTCTAATTCCAGAACTATTTACTACTATCTTATCAATTTTTGTTCCGTGATCGTAAACGCGACGATAAAACATTGTTTGTCTGAAAAAACTACGTGAGACCGTCATTATCTCAGGTCATATCGAAATTGGCGCGACTTATGACACAAATAGCCTAAGTGAATGCTAATCCATGATTGATTATTGACACCATGCGGATCTACAAATTATCAAAAAAAAAAAACACACAAATCGATACAATTGTACCCATGTAGTTGGGTAGTGCTGCTGAGTATGGGTAAGTATACTCATACTCATTTATTTGTAAAGCCAATTTACACGTCAAAATCCAATAATCCATCATAGCAATTATAAAATAATATTAAAATTAAATTTATACATAAAGTTACAAAAATTCTCCATTTAACAATTGCATTTAATTTAAATAATAATATGTCCAGTATTCCAAATATAACTACTATACATTCAACTTTATCTTTGACATACAAGGTTATTTTTTCACCAGTACAAATACTCTAGGGGGTGTATAAGTAAGTCAAAATGAACAACTTTTACTATGGGGCCGAACCTGAAATCGCGAAAAAAAAATCAGCTGTTTCATACATTTCAGACGACTATGAGTCGACAATTTCTATGGAACAGCTGATTTTTTTTTCGCGATTTCTAGTTCGGCCCCATAGTAAAAGTTGTTCATTATGACATACTTATACAGTATACACCCCCTAGAGTATTTGTACTGATGAAAAAATAACCCAGTATTAACAATTGGATCATGATTTCAGTGATGTGAAATCCCTGTAATTGTAGAATAGTTGCCGAACAAGCCAAATTTTTGAAGTTTGTTTTTCTACTTGCGTACTTTTATTTGTCATTTACAGGGTCGTGAACACACCTTAAGCCCCTACCTTATAGATGTCAAGATAAGTCTATATTGTCTATTCCCTATAAACGCATCTGGGCATACACGCAGTGCGTTTTTAGATTTTAAGACACCTCGTGTGTACAAGACTTAATGAAATACATGGCTGCCAACCTAATTGTAATTTTTAGGGTTCCGTAGCCAAAATGGCAAAAACGGAACCCTTATAGATTCGTCATGTCCGTCTGTCCGTCTGTCCGTCTGTCCGTCTGTCACAGCCAATTTATTCGGAAACTATAAATGCTACAGTAACGAAATTTGGTAAGGATATGTGTTGTATGAACCGCTACAGGAATGTGATACTAAATTGTAAAAAAAACCATTGGGGTGGGGGCCCTCCATACATGTAACTGGGGGATAGAATTTTTTTTTTTGGTGTACATAAGCGTGTGGGGTATTAATAGAAATGTCTTTGAAAATAATATGAAGGTTTATACATTACATTTTTATTTAAGCAAATCGTTTTCGAGATATCAGGTCTCAAAGTCTGAAAAATGTGTCCCCCCCCTCTATTTTTTAAACTACGCGATATAAAATTCTGAAAAAAATATATGTTATGCACATTAATAAACTCTATCAACGATTTTTGGTTTGATAAAATTATCTCCTATAGTTTTTGAGGTAGGTTGATTTAACTGTATTTTTTAAATAATAAATTGATAATGGTACGGAACCCTTTGCGCGCGAGTCCGACTCGCACTTGGCCGGTTTTTTTTTATTAATAAAATTGTGTTTGACTCAGAATATTTCTCAAATTTACAATTTTATTTGAAAATAAGTGTGTGGTCGTAGAAAAAGTATTGTATGCAACATTGTTCTAGGGCCCATTTTCTTCTTTATTTTACAGTCTTTGGCGTCCTTCTTGACAAGGCTTGAATTGTACCTATATTTTTGCAAAATATACGCTTACGCGTGTATTTTATAATTATAAAAACTCGATCATTAAATATTTTCTCAATTTCTCATATAAAACTGCATTCAAAATTAAGTCTCTTGTATTGAATTAAACACATTACGGTAGTGTACTATTATCTGATTCCATTGCGTTCATTGAAATGTACATCTTTTCAGGAAAATCCTTCAAACCGCTGGAAACTGAAACATGAATAAAACACATGAATCTAATCTTGCACAGCAGAATAGGACGTCTGATGCCGAGTGAGCTTTTCATTTCATTTTATTTTGTTCATTCGAATTACTGATTTCCAAAGATCCTAGATTTCATATTTTTAACTGACTTATAAAAAGGAGGAGGTCCTCTTTTCGACTTTTAGTAAACTTAGTAAACTAGGAATCCTTATAGTTGCGCCATGTCCGTCTGTCCGTCTACATGTACGCAGCACTGCATAGGCTCCTTGACCGTTAGTATAATTTTGTAGGTTTATTATTTGGTAGGTATACGTATATAAAGATATACATATTAATCGTGACTCCAAAGTGGTAGAATAAATATATAGAACTGTTTTTTCTACTACCTCCCCTACTCGTAAAGTGGAAATATATTTTTCTTTTATTTTGCTTTAGGTAATCCTGGTAGGTAGGTACCTGTGGTATCGTTGAAAAGGTATTTAAAAAATAATAAGGGTCCCTAAAATAAGTTTTTTTAGTAAATATTTTCGGAGTTACTCGCTCCAGAATTAAAGCACAATAAAAAAAATTCTAGTCTCCGTCTAACTTTTGATCCATGGGTCTGAAAAATATGAAAATAAATCATGATG
This sequence comes from Thaumatotibia leucotreta, assembly GCA_025490895.1. Lineage (NCBI taxonomy): Eukaryota > Metazoa > Arthropoda > Insecta > Lepidoptera > Tortricidae > Thaumatotibia > Thaumatotibia leucotreta. The sequence continues at coordinate 25,759 of JALPQI010000955.1, read as the reverse complement.
GCCCAACGGCCATTAGCATTTTCAAATAATTACGGAACCCTATACTGAGCATGGCCCGACATGCTCTAGGCCGGGTTTTAATGGTTTATAATACGCATTTGACACATCTAGAGTTTCTACAAAGTTCGCAAACTAGTTCGTGGGAGCCAACTTACAACAATTATGTCAGGCGGAATGTATGCTTATTTTCCACCTAGGCCATAAAATGTCACAATACTCCAATAAACAGCCGTCCGTCATAAAACAGAGCCGTCTAACAAACCGAATAATTTGGAAAAACATTTCAGTCATCGTATTTCTTTCTTTATCAATGGAATAACATTATTGGCTTTCTGAGTGCGTGTGCAGGGTTGTGTGTAATTCAGTTTACGACTTCATTTTTTCCAATAACGAAACACATTTAGTATTTGAGCTCATCAGTGAGTTATTGTTTTTTTTTTGGTTCATTATGGTTTGGAATCAAGAATGTTATTATAGCAACAAGGTACAGTCCGTGAGCTGTTAGAAAAATCTTCGGTATTTTCTATACCTGTTTTGCTCGCCTCATATAGGTATGTAAAACGAGCGAGACAGACAGGTGAAAAACCGAAGGTTTTTTCACGAACTGTATTATAATAACTGTTTTTAGAAAATTCTGTTTATTCAATATCATAATTGTGCATTTATCGTACACCTAGATCGAAACAATATTAACTCAAAATTCATGTAAATGTCAAAGGAGGCGGTTCTCGACTTGAATTCGAATGTATGGTTTTTATTATGTTGTTACTCTTAACTTCCGACTAAATGAACCGATTTTAATGTTTTATTGTTATTTGAAGGCGGATATCTATTGGTCCCATTTCAATTTAGTCCAGTCGTGATAATGGCATCTATGAGAAAACCATGTATGTGATGAAAAATACATCCTAACAATATTTTCACCTTGGACATTGAACTAGATGTACTTTTTTTATAATGCATGAACTCGACTGTACATATTCTAGATTGCACTTTAGCCGTATATTAATTAAGAAATCATTCTGACTCTACAAAAATCGACAGCAATGAACAAATACTAAAATAGCAATATCGATTAGTCATTAGTCATGTCATGACATTCATGACATGTCATGAATGTCATGATATGTCATGAATTCATGTTATTGTAGTGGATATTTACTGAAAGTGTGGTCGTATCTATTCTATATTTAACTTAGTATATTGGATGTTGTGTAAGTCAAAACAAGTTTTACGTTTGTTTATTAATTTTTATTCTTTTTTTACATGTTACTATTTGTTTATACTTTTTTATTCTTTTTTTACATGGTTGCCCATAAAAGGAATGTATTGTTTTCAAGGTCCATGTATGTAAGATTCTTCGTACCCCTAGAAATATATAACGCTTCAACTGATTTACATACTGAGTATTTCTTTTTATTTTGTCCATTTTCAAAATTTTGAATTTATTGGATAATTTTGGGTCATTTTTACTCAGAATTAGGAGCTCTTTCGATTCCAGTGGGAAAAAAATGCCCGATGGATATTTTCCTATTTTATTACCATTTTTGCCGGTAACAAAGGAGGAAATCCGGATAATGTATGGAAACTTTGGGAATTTTTTTCCCATTGGGATCGAAAGTTCTCGTGATTCTGAGTAGATATAACCCAAAATTTACCCACACATTCAAAATTATGAAAACGGACAAAATAAAGAGAAATTCTCCCCTAGAAATATGTAATGTTTCAACTGATTTTGATGTACGAGTTAATAACCTTATGATACCACGAGTATTTCAGGCTATTGAGGAATCACGATGAACGGCACATTGTCCGCCCATACACTCAAAAAAAAAATAGAGTAGGGTATAAAATTGAAGGGCTTTGGACAACGATCACGAATCATTATAGGTAACGTATGTTTTTATTCGTTTTTAAAAGGCAGTCGTGTTTTTTAAATATGCTTATTGTTCGTAGGTGTTCTTTGAAATATTTTGCATCATTTGAGAAGGTAAGCTTATTGTTTTTCACTTAAAATAATATAACCTATGTAGCAACTTTTCACATGTTACCTTTCTGTCTGAAATAAATTTCTGAATTTTGCACCAAGAATAACAAGTGAGGTTGGAAAGTGACTAAATTAATATTTGAATCAGGTTTTGTTTTTATTGTATTTTAATATTTTAACCATTTGACTACAGTAGTCTGCTATACAAGACAATCAATAACCAGCTCACCTCGACGGATTCTGATAAATAAGACAAAGGTCTAATTTGGTTTCCAGAATGTAAAAAATTGTCCAAGTCTAAAGGTGCATTTAGACCAAACGTGCATTCGCTCATTCTATTCCCCACTCTACGAAATTCGTTCGTTACACAAAACGTGATTCGAGTGGGGGATAGAATGAGCGTATGCTCGTTTGGTCTAAATGCACCTTTCTGCAAGCTCTGTTTTATGTGATGTGTTTTTGTAGCGACACGCGCACACTCGTTAATAAATGCACGGTAGTTAAAAGATTTATATACTTATTGTAAAATATTTTATATGCTATGCTTGTTGACCTCAGTAAGAAGGCTCTTACTGAGGTCAACAAGCATAGCATATTTTATAAAATATTTGTTGTTCTGCACATGGATAGGTACATGGATAAGACGAATGTCATGTAGAATCAACTCTCGTTACGTGCGGCTCCCGGCGGAGAGGAGCGGAGATGTGCAAAATTTACCAATTACATTCTTCAAATTCAAAATTCGAAACACTGTCATGCGGTCTCATTGGCCAATTTTGCACATCTCCGCTCCTCTCCGCCTCAGTGGAGCCGCACCCTTACACTCGAAAGCTGTAGACTATAATATACTTAGGACAAACTAGCCAGTAAGGTAGGTCCAACTTCGAGAAAGAGGTCAATTGTCGGATCTGACTCGGTTGGGCAGCATTTGGGAAGCTACGACATATCTTTCGTCCAATATTCCACTGTGTTTGAAGATGAAATCAGTCTTTGATCAGTGTGTGTTGCCATATACTCGTAGCATTATCAAACCGCGATTAAAACGGGATTCGAAAGTACTGTTGACACAACAGTGTATACGTCAATCTAGGATATATTCATAGTTATATTCATATATTCCTGGTTTACCTAAGTGCCGAGACTTACAGACAATAGATTAATTCATCACTCACTACATCTATAAACAACTCTTTTCTAGGTAAACGAAGTGTAATTTGTTGTGTCAACAGTACTTTCCAATCCCTTTCTGATTCCGGTTTGATAATAATGACATACGGTACTGAAACGTGGTCGCCTACAATGGGCCTCATGCGAAGTCTCAAAGTCACCTAAAGGGCAACAGAGAGGGCTAGGCTAGGAGTCGCTGTGCGAGGTAGCATTAGAAATGAAGCCATTCGCAGAGGACCAAAGTAACTTAACAGTTTCATTGTGGACGAGTGATATGCGCTACGAATGTAGCCGATCCCGTGATTTTTCCGCTTTGTAGCGAAAATGGACCTCCCCTCACAGAGAACTCCCATCGGGAGTTCCCTGCGCTCAAAGTGTTAAATTATCGGAATCGCTAAACTGTAGTGGCAGTGGGCAGGGCACATTGCAGGCAGAACCGATGGTCGTTGGGGTGGTAAGGTTCTTGAGTGGTGACCCCCGACAAGGTAGCCTGATATTCAGTAGAGGTCGCGAGAGTCCGCTGGATGCGGGTGGTTCAGGGCCGGTAATTGTGGCAATCTTTGGAGGAGACCTATGTTCATCAGTGAACGTCTTTCATATTTTGATGACGATGAACATATTTTAAAACTACATTGTATGTCTTGTCTCAGCCCCCAAAGGTGCCCCACGGTTTTCATAGTTGCACTTTGTATTTTCGATATCGACGGATTACCGAACTAGAAAAACATTCTTAATTATTGTAAAATTATTGATTATTTTTATCTGTGATCTAAAGTCTTGTTGTAAAATCTTTCGTGATAAGAGTACCTACTTATTACTTATTAGCAACCCCACGCGGTCGATGCCAGGTGGTATGTATAATTATTATTATTAATAATACACGTATCGGGAACCATTAGCCATATTATTTGTTTGTCCTAAATCACTAGTTTTCGAATAGAATGAAGAATACAGGGTGGAAATTCTTTTTGGGTCCGTGAGGGCAGCTACCACCTACCAAATCCAGAGTAGCTACGGGAAAATGCCCTTAGAAGAGTTTCCCTCGATTTTAAGTTACTGAAATTTGGCGTTTACAGATCTAGTAGTAGGGGTCAACTTATGGCAATGTACAAAAAGCCAAAATTCCAAGAAAACTGTTTTCCTACATTTACTACGAAAAAAAGGGAAACTTTAATTACATTATCTGTCACGATAATTTCTATGAGTTTTTGATACACTTAATTTACTCCTATTACTACTTTTAAAACGATTGCTAGCAATTCATATTAGCATCCGTTTCAATAGGAGCGCGCATGGTGGTAACATACTGTACAAATTAACAAAGGGGGGGATTTTTTTTTATGCTATAGGTGGTAAACGAACAGACGAATCGCCTGATGGAAAGCGATTAACGTCGCCCATGGACACCCGCAACACCAGAGGCGTCGCAAATGCGTTGCCGGCCTTTAAGGTGGGAGTACGCTCTATTCTTGAAGGTTTGAAGGTCGTATCGGTCCGGAAACACCGCTTGTGACAGTTCTACGAAAGTGACGCGTAGCACGGTAAAAGTGTATGACACCTGGAGGGTTACCATGACGTACTATTGTAAAAGGGACAAGGCTATACGAGTCGCATATTTCTGTCTCTTTCCCTGAACCTAAACTAAATCGCATGTATGTCATGTATGTCACCCCCCTGGGTGCTTAGACAAGTTGCCATTCGCTAGCGCTTAATCGTCAATCGTAAACGAAAGGCAGCTAACTCTCTTTGTCGCACTAAAACGAAGGAGTGACAAAGAGGGAAAACTACGAAACACTACTAAGCGTTGGCGATTGGCAACTTTACTACGTTCTCAAAAAGCTTGTTGGTATACAATTTAGATAAATTGTCATTTGGCTATTTGGCTGCTTAAGTTTCCCACTTAGTTACCATTTTTCACATGATTATGCAAACTTTTGTCCATTTTTAGTATAGTTAACGAATTTCACAATATACAAAACCTTAATTGTAAATAATCAATCAATAATTGAATGTTGTATAATTTAAAATAGGAAAACGGCTATTTTGTTACCAACTTTTTTAACTCATGTTGGCCTAATAATTGTGTAAGGTGCAATTGGGAAATTTTGAAAGGCTTCTAATTTCGAAAGTCACATAAAAATCACCATTATTCCATCGTATTAAGATTCCCCTCTCGAAATTATCCGAGCATTTATGACGTTCTGAATTACAGTCAAGTGCAACAATAAGTATCGAAAGAATCCGCTCATAAATATGTTGTCACGTTCTTATTACACAGAATTAGAGTGCACTGGGACATATTTTTGTACATTTTTGTGTACACCTTATTTTGTCTTTGACTGTACATGACTGCACCTTAAAACTTTTTGAGAAATGCTCAACTCAACTCTTAAATCATCGTCCTTACAAGGATAATCACCAAATTCTAAACCGACTTCAACCGATTTGTCCAAGATCACATCATCAAACCCCGATTGGTGGCAACGGGACTATCTTGGGGTTATACCCGCGAGATTAAAAAAAAATCGGATAATAATTTTCGAAACATATCGAGTAGACCAAAGTCATATTTGTACGAGTACATAAATAAAAAAATATAAAAGAGTTAGGAGTCCTCTATTTTTTTATATGCACGAGTAAACGAGTATGTTATTTTATTTACTCGATTTGCCAATACCAACATACATATTTTAAAGACAAACGGGTCTTAATCGCGTAAACTTACGTTTAATTATATCCTGACAGGATATAATTAAACGTAAGTTTAATTTACGTTATATATATTAGTTTAACTTTTAATCGTGAAAGTTTAAATCAATATACCAACATACATGTTACACATGTGTAAACAAACTTAATTTTTGTACAAAAAAAGACAGTAAACATATTGTGTACTTTGGGTTGATTTTTCAGTTCCTGAAATTGTGCACATTATTGTAGTAAATTGTGCACATTATTGTAGTAATCGATATTCTCAACGACGAAATGAATTTCCCTCATCAGCCTGTCTCAGTCCACTGCTGGACGTAGGCCTCTCCTACTAACTATACGTAGGTATACACGCATTAGGAGGTAAACGCCCATAATCACCACGCTGGGCAAGCGGATTGGCGATCGCAGTAATGTGTCCACTATGATGACGCTGCTGCCCATCATCAATCAAATTAAAGAATGGTCAGTGACACTTCTATCCCTTAGTCGACTCATACGACTCCCGCAGGAAGAGTTGGGGTGGTGACAAATATTCTTACTGCCGTCACCACACGGCAAATGAATTGAAACCAAACGATTTGTCCTCGACTTTCTAAACATGCGTTTTATATGTGGGTACTGAACAAGATCTTATCAGAGTCTCAGGATACTGTATGATTAGATGATTACGATAACCGGTCTGGCGACGGCATCCCTTTTATCGTGAATTTGCTACAAATTGTCTTCGCAGATCTAATCTAAGGTAGCCGTGAAACAATCATGGCAAAAACGGAATCGGGCCTGCTACCGCAAACATCGAAGTTCGTAAATTTCGTTTTTCGGGGATTTGTCTCTGTCACTCTAATGACGCCTTCGTTCGAAATTTGCGAATTTTGTAGTTCGCGGTAGGACCGCAGACGCAGACTTTGATAGATGTTTTCATCGTTTTAATTTGTTTAAAGAAAATGATATATTCATAATTATATTTTATTAACGCTACAATAGGGATGATGAATGTAGTAAAAATAAATTATTTAACATTCTGCACGACATAATACACGAATAAATTATTACTAAGATGTAGATTGCAGTATTTTTTGTACTGAACTTCGATTTGATAAATTGAAAAGAACTTAAAAGAGTAGGTCATTTGGCAGTACTCAAACGTGACGTCAGTTTTGTGTATTTGACTTACCAGTCATCATGCCTATTATATTGGGTGACTGAACAGTAAATAAATTATCAGATATTAAAACTCCTAGTATACCTACTACACTAAATAATAATTATGAACTACACAACTTCAGTCTATCAGTAGAAAAAGGCCAAAAGTTCAATATGTGACGTTATCTGGGAAAAGGAACCACACGATGGCAAGGAACACGGTTGGCTTCCCATAGAAAATATGAATTCACCGCCTGTTTTTTTCTGACTCTTGGTTACTGATTAAAGTATACATCTGTATCATAGGCCGATACTTAACCAAAGATAACAATTCAACCAGTAGGCTTGGTATATATCTCTCTTTTGTTAATATAGTTAGTAAAAAACGGAAAATCTATATCGCGGCTACATACTGTTGCAACAATCATGTGCTAGCCCTGGAATATCATCATCAGTATCATCATATCAGCCGAAAGACGTCCACTGCTGAACATAGTCCTCCCCTAAGATTGCCACAATAACCGGTCCTGCGCCACATCCTGCGAACTCCTGCGACTTTCACCAGGTCATCAGTCCACCTACCCACCCTGCGCCTTCCGGCACGTGGCCGCCACTCGAGAACCTTCCCGTCCCAATGGCCATTGTTTCGACGTGGAATGTGCCCCGCCCACGGCCACTTCAGTTTAGCGATTCGGAGAATCGGTAATGGTGGATTTAGACCAAACGAGCGAATTCTTATTCTATCCCCACACTACGAAATTCGTTCGTTACACAAAAAACGTAATTCATGGAAGTTGATTTCGTAGACCCACTCTACGAAATCAACTTCCATGAATTACGTTGAATTAATTTTAATTACAGAATTAGCATTCGCTCGTTTGGTCTAAATCTAACTTTAAGTACCAGTACTTAAAGGTGGATTTAGAATAAATAATACCAGAAAACGACCTATCAAACAATAGACAATTAGTAACATAAAATTATTTTTAAAATTAATCGCCGCATTATCATTCCAAAAGAAGACGTCATTTGATTGATAATGTCAATAAGAGATTATTATTTTATTACAGCAAGATTATAATCGAGCACTAGATTATCGCATTTTAGCTGTAGATAATATGGGACCAAAAAGAGTTCGAAACTAGGTGAACTAGAATCGTACTTTTCATTTAAGAGCCCACTGCAGCGCACTCACTCACTTCCACCCATGCTCGTCTTCAGCAATCTCCCGCCGTTGGAAAGACGCATCAAGATAGTCTCTCCACCATTTTCTTGGTCTGCTGAGTCACCGGACCACAGAGATTTGGATAGAAGAAACAAGTTCATTCATTTGTATGGCGGCTGAGCGTGTCAGATTTTGTACTGAAGTTGTTACTTGCCTATCGTCGTTGAGATTGCCAAAGCCGTTATGTGTAATTTTGAAATTTGACAAAAGTAGACTGTAAACATATGTCATTTGGATTGATTTTTCAGTTCCTGAAATCGTGCACATAACGGAATTGGCAATCTCAACGACGCTATGATTTTAAATATGTCTCAGGCCCTTGAGTATTCATATTTTTTTGTGTTGTTGCAATTAATATTACTTAAGGAAGCATTATCAATGTTTTTGTTCACTTCAACTTACAAAATTTGACGCCCGAAAGCTGCAAGCTGCGATTAAAGACGGACAACTCAGTAGATTTTACCGAGTTCATTTGACACGTTAAGTAGATACGTTTGCTTGATCTATGGTATATATGACATCTGTGCACTGGACACGGTATTGTGGGATCCAAAAGGTGGTTATGATAGCCTACGAGCCTTCAAGTATACGCTAGGCGTGTCCAAACCAGCGTAAAACTGAAGTGGAAAATCATACAATCTCCCTTATTTATAAACGTCTCCTAACTTAGCAATCAATGTTTATAAGACCGAAAGGGACAAACAGTACTTATCAGCTTCTAAGTCTTTTATAGAATGAAAGAAGAAAGAAATAAAATTTACTTTATTCATCATCATCATCATCAGCCTATGTTAGTCCACTGCTGGACGTAGGCCTCTCCTATTAACTATGCGTATAGACGCATTAGGAGGTAAATGCCCATAATCGCCACGCTGGGCAAGCGGATTGGCGATCGCAGTAATGTGTCCACTATGATGACGCTGCTGCCCATCATCAATCTTTTATCAAATAATGGTCCGTAACACTTCAATCCCTTAGTCGACTCTTACGACACCCGCAGGAGGAGTTGGGATGGTGACAAATGTATTCTTACTGCTGTCACCTCACGGCAAAAGTTATACACAAAAATTACTTATTTACAAAACTTATAATAAATATAAATAGTAACATATATTATACATATAAAAAGAAATTACGCTAAATGGTCTGCATTAAGCTTTGGTGTCACGAAATGAGCCACAGGGCACATTTCGCGACGCTGATTTTCAGTGAAACTCAACTTACGAATAACACGCTTTAAAACAAACTAAAATTGTTTGTTTATGTGTGTACTAATGTACTTGTTTGTATTTTAGGCGCCCTGAGAAAAATATTTTCTTTATTTCATTTGCTAGTGTCGCTTTGCACCAGCAGTTTATCTTTACTCTTTTAAGGCTACCTATATACAGGGCGTCCCACGGCGATGCCACATGGAGGAAAAGTACCTTAATTATCATAGATAGCGTATTTTGCTGAGAGAAGACTATATTTTATTTTTAAGACTTAGTAAAATTGCATTCAAATTTTTTTTGAAAAAAAAATGTATGGAAAAAAATATCGCGACTTCGGAGAAAAAATACATTAATTATTGGAAATGAACATCTTACTTAAAGAAGACATCAATTCGATTTAAAAAACAAATTCCAACTTGTTTTCAAATTTTTTGGATTTTTTTTGAAAAAAAAATTGTGAAAAAAAATTAAGGTATTTTTTCTCCGACGTCGCGATTTTTTTTTCCATACAATTTTTATCAAAAAAAAATTAAAAAAGTTTGAATGCAATTTTACTAAATCTTAAAAATATAATAAAGTCTTCTTTCAGCAAAATACGCTATCTATGATATTTAAGGCACTTTCCCTCCATGTGGCATCGCTGTGGGACGCCCTGTATATCAGGAAGTCTAGCAGTTCGCGACCCGCCAGTTTAGCTTGAATGGAACATCCGATTTAAAACCCTCAGAAACATATATAACTCGTCGGCGGATTAAGGATTTCTTGAAAAATGAAGTTTTCACGACACGTGGGTTCTTAGAATGAAGCTGTTGGAACAATTTACGGCTTTTGTTGAACAAGTATGCTTAAGCGTAAGCATTTTGTTTATCATACGAGTAGCTTGATTTTTTTAAACGTTTATTAGGTGTTGAGGCAAAATTAATCGTTTCTACAGCGTTTATATAGATTACAAATCATGATACATACGAGTATACAAGGTGATTTATACGTCGTGTAGCAGGAAGCCTTTTAAATTTAAAAACACGGTGTATAACTATGTATGTCATGGGTATTTGTTTGCCAACACCGTTAAAAGTTTTCAAAAATGAAAGACGCAACAAATTATTTAACTAGAGCTAATGAATTAGATTTTTAATTTAAAAAAAAAACTAGTTTACCTACTAGTATTATCGAAATCACGCCTACGGAATAGCAAAGTTGATAAGATTAGCTATTATGACGGTTATTATTGTAGTCTAATGCGGATTAATTTATACTATTTTTGCACTGATTAGCTGTAATTTAGATTATATTCAAGTAAATTAATCATTTTCATGGTTTACACGGAAAACTTATCCCTACCGCTGTTAACGTATGAAGTAGCAATTCTGATATTCAGATCAGTATTATAAAAAGTTATTGATGCAAAGTTTTGAGAAAAGGGCGTTTTCACAAACCGTTGTTGAAATCACCTTGTTATTTAATTTGGTCAAGTTTAGGCTTATTCGACTCAGAATCGCGAGCTCATTCGATTTTGTTAGGAGAAAAAATATGTCCTATAATTTTCATACAGTTTTCATTCCTTCCATTACGCAACCGCCTTTGAACATCTATGAAAAAAACGGTATCGTAATGGAAAAAACATTTTGGTATATTTTTTTCTCCTATTAGAATCCAAAGATCTCGTGATCCTGAGTAGAACAAGCCCAAACTTGTCCGAATTAAATAACAAGGTGATTTGGACGTAGTTATGCAAAAAGGAACCGATCCACATGAATTTGTCATTTCAAAGATTAACTTGTTTATTTTGATTTATAGTGTTAATTAGAATGAAAAATTCTTGTGGGTTGGTTCCCTTTTGCATAACTACGTCCATTTCAACAACGGTTTGTGAAAGCGCCCAAACACGTAATATCATGTGTAAGGAAGCGAAAACGTCATCAGTGACTTTCTGATGTCAAACTCTTCAAATGATTCTAGGTATATTATACAGAGATTTACTATCTATCATCAGAATCTAACTTAGTTACATCTATCTATGCCAAATTAAGTTAAGTGGTCTAATGCTGATATGCGAGAATTCATAAATAATGAATCAACACGGTTTAGTTATTGTACCTTTGATAGAAAATATTTTCTAAAAGTAATACATGAAGGGTCCACGGAAAGAACATGTTTAATCCTTAAAAAAATCAGGGCACAATTGGACTTTATTTTGATGAGGTAAAATTTTTGTGTTCCCTTGGACTCTTCATGTGGACATTAAGCTTCTTTGTCTATGAGATGCGACCCAGCTCGTTTTAAGATACGAATACTTAATTATAATTCGGTATATCCAAAGGGTAGATAAGTATTTAATATAATTATCAATATTATCGTTCATTTTATATCACCAATTTGTTGAAAACAACAACTGCGCTTGGACAAAGTGCATTTACCTGCGTTATTAGGTATTGTTACGTGTTTTAAATATACCTACATGCAGAACCCTAAAATCTACTGAACCATATTACATAATTATTCAAATTAGAAAGAAACACATGATAAGATAACAATCAGAAAATTTGTTTGATTATCGGTATGTATAAATGAATATCCGATAATGGTAGTACCAGTCGTTTTCAGTAAGTAGGCCTAAAATGCGTACGGCGATAGTGCTCATCGTTGCTTTAGCAGGTACTGATTCATTACAGTCATAAAACCTTAGTTTTTGAAGTATATCTTCAGATATATTGCTACAAACAATCTTCAGGTGGTGTAATCAGTGACAAAAAAAAAATGATTTATTTAGTCACCTAATCTATCTAATACGGGCATGTGGAATTACAAAATATCTACTATACCTACGGCAGACATACCCTTGGATAAGCCATTTAATGCCTCTGATAAGAGTAGAAATGTGTGCGAATATTCTACCACAAGCAACTTGCTAATCCATTTCAAAAATATAGGTACCACGTCGGGTACCCGTTTATTCTCGCGACTGCTCCTATGGTGGCAGAGCGACGATTACATCTGCTAAGAAGCCTTGGTTAAAAATTTTATACAAATCAGTGATTTTGTTATCCTAGGCATAGGCAACTATCAATTATGTAGTTATTCTGCAACAGCTTCTAATATTAACATGTTCCATGTGCAGCTAAAATCAATACCTCTCACGTGTAAATTCTCGCACACAATTTCAAGCATAACCTGGCAACAGTATTAAAAGTCCGCCAATACCTAATTTTATCAAATTGTCACTTTTTACAGCTGATACGTGCGTAAGTTAACGTAGCTTAGCTCGTACGTGAAAATTTCAAATTATTTTCCTTATATTTAAATAGCGTCGTGCATCATATATGTTACATTCACGTATCATGAATACCTTCAAATGTATCATATGTGATGCATGCACAGGAAACGTGTTAACTAGTAGTAACATGGTTCTTGCCAACAATGCAATCATACTTGCAACGAATATGTTTTTGCAAGAAATGTAAGATTCTCTTAAAGTGTAAAGTGCCAATTTAAGCTAACCTATGTATCTAAGCTTATCTACGCCTCTATTGATTACTTTAAATTCTCAATTTCAGCATATGCTGCAGCAGGACCTGTAGAAGTTCAAGACCAGGTCGTCGAATACCAGAGGTTCATTCAGTTCCCAGATGGAAACGAAGTGCCTCATATGGTCGACCTTGAGGAGGAGCCAGACTTTAATCTCCTTCGGGAGGTCCAACGGAACCCTGCCAATAACGTGTACCAGCTGTACACCAGGTAACTTCACTATCAACAGCTTTCCTGGAACCATGTTTCGGTTTAAAATGCTCGGAAAAATAATGATTCAGAGCGTGCCACATAACGTGGATAAGATAGAACCGGTGTAATTCATATCTATAGCATTTTAATATAGTTTTTATTATGAAGGCAATACAAAACATTTATTGGGTAAGGCATCATGATCAGAATCGGGTAAACATTAATCTGTTTCTATAATCTACAATAAGTCATTATCATTATATCATTTGCAAAAACCTAACCGTGAAATTGAACTTCTAAAGCATGGTTTCTCTTGATACACCGTTAGTTCTTTGTGGTGCTTATTTCCGTTCTATTCTTCTCTGAAACTCCGTCAATAAATTGAGAAATTTGATTCTGCTGCAAGGAAGCGATGAGCATTAGTTAGTGTGCGATGTGCTGTCCATTTTTTCAAAAGACTTATTGAAAATTTGGTTGGTGTTAGTGCTAAAGATTTGACGATGCTTACGAGGATTACAAAATATTGATTGGTACTGATGGGTTGATGATAAAAGCAAACAATAATAGTCCTCAACCGATTTCTCCAAGATCCCAGCCACAGAGCCCGTCTTGGTTGGTACGGTCGAAGAAATTGAATGTTTAGCAGTTTATGGCTCACTTTACATTGGACGTGCTTAGTACATACAAAACTACCAAATTAACTTGAACCGCAAAGTGCTAAACATTCAATTTCCTCGGCTGTACCACGGGAACATTTCGGTGTTAACTTGATTGATTAAAAGATATTTTTTGAAAATCGGTTCATAATTCTAGATATCGAGTAACATACAAAAAAAAATTGACGAACTGAATTTAAAAACGGATGGACTTTTTATTTGCTTTTGAACTTTAAAAAAATGCAATTAACTATGCAAAAGGTGTCTATAAATTTATAAAGAGTGCACAGTCATGTCCACACACTTATTATGCCCGAGTAGACATTACGGTCGTTAGTAGCTTTATCACCAGCGATCGGACAGGTGCTTAAGGATTATGGTATCAATATGGATTACTATAATAATTGATTAATTATTTTGCTAATGAGACTATTGGAATTGGAAATTTATTATGTACACGTACCATATGATTTACTGATAATATCTCCTAATCAATTATATAGGTTTCTGATAATTACTCCGCAGTCACATGGCAAACAAATTATCATTATCTTTGATTGGATCTAGTAGATGAAGAGATAATACTTGTTTATCGACTTTCATTAGTTAAATTATTGAACCCCTGCAAGCAAAAACAGATTAAAACGTAGACTTATGAGCAATTATGAGTGTAAGGAAGTAAAGTTTCATATACGTCGGTACAGCATAGCAAAACTATCCGGTGACTTAGCGCATCCTGCTATCTGTTTCACTGTTACTCGATGCTATCAAGTATAACACAGATACCATTACACATAATTGAGTTAGGTACCTACTTTAATTAAATATGATCATGACTATTAACCACATGGTGGGCAAATATGGAAAAAGAGATCCGCAACGAGAATCTGAGTACGCAGACAACCCAGAACAGAGTTCTCTGGCGCAGATGTACAGGGAGACCCGACCCCAGATAAACTGGGAAAAGGGGTGGACAAAGAAAAATATCATGACTATTGTAACCATTTATTAACTAATCATTTTAACACAGGTGAGGAACTAGGTGGTAGACAGCTAAAATAATATATTTCATGCTCCACAGGCAGAACCCAGAATCTCCGCAAACACTGGTCATCAATGACGTGAACTCGATCCGTGTCTCCAACTTCAACCCGGCCGACCCCATCGTCGTTGTCGCTCACGGGTGGCTGAGCAACGAGGAATCCAATCTCAACCCTGTTATTAGAGATGGTAGGTTTCTTATCGCTTTTGATAGCTTTGTTCTATTTATACCAACTTTTTTGAAGACCACGTGAACTTGTCAATTTTACGGTGAATACAACTTTACTTCAAACAAATCAAGCCACGCTGGACAAGCGGATTGGCGACCGCAGTAGTGTGTCCACTAACGAATGATCAGTGATACTTCAATCCCTTAGTCGACTCTTATAAACTCGAGAAGATTTTGGTGGTGACAAATGTATTCTTACTGCCGTCACCACGCGGTGTTAAGCCTTTAAATATGTACATGTTTTTGCAATCGACTACCCACGCTGGGTCATGATCGTGCTTACCTTTTTTGTGATTTAACAAAGGGCTTAACAGAATTATTTAATTATGAATACACTAAGTCATCGTTTCATTTGTCTTATTCAGTATCACCATTCTCATAACTTTTTGCCATTTTTGACTATATTGTGAATTGACCACTTGGATTGGAGGGTATAAAACTAATGAAACCATTTTAAAATAACTTGTCATAGGAACAAGAGGAGAGAGAACAAACCCTACGAGTAACATAACCATGCATTTCCAGCTTTCCTCGGTAAAGGTGCCTACAACGTCATCGTGCTGGACTGGAGCCGCCTCGCCATTGGTGGATACGTGACGGCAGCTTACGGAGTCCCGGACGTTGGCCGTGGTCTTGGGCAGTTCCTGCGGTTCCTCCATGAGACTACTGGAGCTTCGTATGGTGCTATGCACCTGGTCGGGTTCAGTTTGGGTGCTCATTTGGTTGGCAATGCGGGCAGGGAGCTGGGAGGCGCTGTTGCGCGAATCACTGGTACGTGTTTTAAGCTACGCAAAAAAATAATAGGACTCGTAACAAGAATAGGAAAGGTATAAAGCAGGTGCGGGACACTTTTAGTTACCAGGCACCAGTGATGTAGGATCAATCTTAAATAATCGTAAAAACTAGGGCTACCGGTATCCGTGTTACCCGCAGACACGGGTACACGAATCCTTAACACCGGCGGTACTAAGAACCCGAACGACACGAAACGCCAAGAAACGTTTCCACTTAGAAACGTTTCCAAGTTAGAAACGTTTCCAAGCTTGAGTCTTGTGGATCCATTGCAATGGAATATCCGAAAAGCCTATGTTTTTTTAGTAAAAAGTCAGAAACAAAACAATACCTACCGAAAAATTCGAAGTTTTTTACGAATTACGCAGCTAGAAATTTTCTTTGTTAGTGGTTAAATGCGGTTCAATACTTTGTTCAAATATAAAACCGATGTTTATGAACCTATGTTTTAGATTGCCAATGCCACTACACATTGAGGGCGGGTCAGACACGGGTATTCGTGTCTTAATTACACGGTTCCTAATTACACGTTCCAAACGGGTAAGAAACCCGTTTCCCGGTAGCAAAGAAACGGGTACACGGAAACGGGTACACGAAACCCGGACACGACCGAGAGCCCTAGTAAAAACACGCGGTTGCGATCCTCATGACTGTTACAAAATATGAATGTTTAGATTATTGGAGTAATGGACAGGAGTCCCAATACTGATGGCTTTATAAATATATGTAGCGAGGATATTTGTTGATTCAACATACGCTATAGATAATCTAATATAACTTAAAATCTCAAATGAATCTAACAAAACAATCAATAGAATTTTACATCAATAGGCAAACAACACTTTTACATAAAACAAGTCGAATTGAGAATTTCCTTCTATTTTAAAGTCGGTTCAAAAAAAATACGTCACAATGAAGTCCTCTGTCCTTTGGTAGAGTTCCTACTACCACATACTCTTAACCTGGACTATGAGATAGCTATTCGTATTTCATTGGGACACAATCATACCTACTTGTACACATGAAAAAAACCACTTCAAATGATTAAAATCTAATCTGGCATTCTTTATTTCAGGTCTAGACCCCGCCGGTCCTCTATGGTATACAAGCAGCAGCCGCCTAGGCCCCAACGACGGAGTGTATGTCGAAGCCATCCACACTGACGGCGGAACCACCGTCGGCGGTCTCGGCATCGGCTCTTCTATCGCCGACGCCGACTTCTTCGTCAATGGTGGATCGTCCCAGCCCCTATGCCTCACCAACATTTGCAACCACAACCGCGCTTGGCGCTACTTCGCTGCCTCCGTTTCTTACGACCACTTGACTGGACGGGAATGCTCGAATCTTGTGCAGATCAATTTAAACACGTGCAGAGGACAGTCTCTCAATATGGGCAACGCGGATTTGACAAAGCGGGGGTGAGTAAAACATTATAATATACATACAGGTACTTTAACTATTCCTTACTCCTTTTATCCTTACCAGTTTTTCGACTATGAACATCAGTTAACAAATTATAGTCTGATTAATTTTACTTGCTATGAATTTCGTTTCCACCAATTATTGTGCCAATACGAGTGACTAGACGGTACAAGTCGTACTATATACATATCTATGTGGGTCTATACTCAAATGTTATAAAGTCATGTTCATAAATATGTGTACATTTCAAAACGCATGTCAAGGCGGTCTTAAATCATTACCATGTTTTTGGAGTTGACAATACCTACTTAAAATAACTTCAATAAATTACTACTTGTAAATTATTTTATAGTGATATCCAAATTTAGAATATCAAATGAAGGGTCAACGGAAAGAACATGACACGGAAAGTGTCTGAGAGAAAATAAAATTCAAATTACAGAAGGAAAAACCACCTTACTTTTAACAGAATAAAGTGTGCATTTTCCCTGTTTTTTTTAGGCTTTGGACATTTTTTTTCCGTGGACCCTTGAAATTAATGTCTTTTACAAAACATTACTACAACATCAATTTGATAATTTAATTAAGTTAAATTTTCACTGAGATTTGCATTTTTTTATTTTCTACAGATCTGGCAGATACCGAGCTAACACCGGCCGAAGATATCCCTACTAAACTCGGAACGACTGACTGATTGATTCGAATACAATGAAAACTGGCGAATAAAAAGTTTTTAAAGTCTAATATCGTTATTTTTCTTTCTCGAATTTGTTAATTGATTCATAGCCGATATAAATCAGTTTATTCCATATACCTACCTCATCAATCAAAATCGGCTCAGTGACGCAAATATTACCAAGATAACAACGTTGTTATTGTTCCTCCGTATCTGATTGACTACTAAATTTTGCTTTAAAGTCAATATGGGTTAAACCGTTTATCGGGTAAGACTGTCTATGGGCTCTTGCTTGGTGTGCAGGCGCGGATTTAAGGGGGGGAATAGGGGCACTTGACCTCCTCACCCCAGTTACTGGACTTAGGAATGCCTAGGTGTTGTTTTCAACAATTGAAAAAATAGGTTCCGGTATAAAATACTATCACATCACAAGTCAATATCCGCCTGAAGGAAATCCTGGATCTACACCTGGTGGCTGTGTACATAAGCTTTTTTGAGACTCAAACGCTACGCACTATCTTACTGCCCTATCTGAGCACCGCAGACATTCGCTGCTCAGATAGGGCAGTAAATAAGATATCATGAATAAGTAGGCAGCGTATAACACCTGTCTTACATGACGACACAATTTTATATGCCAATTTTAAAAAGTACCTGCTATGCAACTCTTGTAAGAGAGGCCAAAAAAAGTGAGTGGCGTGGGTAACAATTTGAGGCGAAGCCGAAAATTGTTATTAAAGACGCCACGAGCATTTTTTGACTCAGTTAAACAATGTTGCATACAATACTTTTTCTACGACCACACATTTAAATAAAATTGTAAATTTGAGAAATATTCTTAGTCAAACACAATTTTATTAAATCATCAAGGTCAGGCGGGAGACGTCAAAATTAAAAAAGAAAGTTCCACTATGGTTTACTGTTCATCAGATTTTTTTAAAATTAGTTTGGCAGCCATGTATTTATTTCATTAAGTCTTGTATACACGAGGTGTCTCAAAATGCAAAAAACGCATTGCGTGTAAACCCGAATGCGTTTATAGGGAATAGACAATATAGACTTATCTTGACATCTGTAAGGTAGGTGCTTACAGGTGTGATCACGACCATGTAAAAGACAAATAAAAGTACGGGAGTAGAAAAACAATATAACGGTTCCGCGCCCTGACGTTAAACCACCTAACTATAGTCTATATTAAAATAAAATGAACCCAACCTACCTGGTGTTGTAACAAAACTAAGTTTCACAAGAATTTTAATTTCTTCCGATTACATTCCGTTTTCCCTGGTGACCCATTTAAATCGTGTTCACAGTATGTAGTACATAACGGAGAAGTTAACTACTTTGCAAACATTGGCTTAACTTCGCTGATCTGAGTTCCATTAACTATTCCTTCCTAGTAGTATAGTTATTATCGGAACGTGTGAAGTTCGGCATTGACGCACGGTCAAACAAGTCATTCGCCTTACATCGCTGCACCTATACAAATTGTACGAGATAAAATGTAATTTGTGGGATAAAATGAAATGAAATATTTATGTTTCCAATAAAAACATAATAGTATCATGTTTATGGGTCCAAAGCTAGGATTCCCTGGCTGGCTGTGTTACAGTAACCAATTGAGTATTTAACTACTTAAACTAACTATAATAAACTATGTAGGTGCAGGGGAAAGTTTACTTTAATATTACGAGTACAGCTAGAGTTATTAATTTACTTGACTGTAAGTTACAAAATAATATACTACTTTCTTGCTTTATTCTTTAACAATTATTAAGCAATTTTCATTAAAAAAATATCCACGCAATTCGGATAAATCGAATAATTGACATTGATTTGGGAATTGACTATATATTTTGTCATTTTAAACCTGTGCTACCTAGCTAGATCAAGCACTAAACCTGATTTTCTGATAACAGAACAAAGCGGTCATATACAAGACAATTAATCAGACATGTAGGAGAAAGCGTGATGCCTAATCGAATAAGCTGACAATGCATTTTTTTATCTCACGATAGTCGTAGATAAATGTGGGGATAATACTTATAATTAATGTTTCCTGTGATAAATGTCTCCTTTAATGCCAAGGTTTGGCCAAAATTCTGCTTAAAAATGGCACTAATCTAATATGACGATTTGTGAGTCGCCGTTTTCAAGGAGCGGTGTGACCTTTCATGATTTATTATAATTCTTACTTCCATAGATGCGATGCGATGATCTATGCAGGCTACCTAGGAATATAATTTCGTAGGTACCATTTGAATTTCCTAAAAGGCCAATTCCAAAATGTATGCAGAGTAGGTACAGAAAGAGACGGCTATGTATATTTAGAACATAATTTATTCTATAAATAAAAAATAAATATATTGGGACATCTCACATAAATCTACGTAGTCCCACGGTAAGCTCAGTTAAGGCTTATGATGTGGTATACCAGGCACGATATATTACGTAGATACTTAAATATGTACATAGACAACCATGACCAAGGAACAAATATTTGTGATAAATAAATACCAAAAACTTGCTCTCGCCGGGATTCAAAACCGGAACCTCCAGCTTCTTAGCCAGGGTCTACCGACTAGGCTACGGCTGTCTATGTTTGGATGATGCTTTATCTGAAGGCTACAGAGGCATACAGTGTCATATACGAGGAAAGGGAAAAATTCTAATAGCATATAGACTAAAAGGAGCAAAAAATGTTAAATGAGTTTTGGTCAAATCAGCAAAATCACAATTTTTTTTCAAGTTTTTATTTTTTATTTTTTGCATGCCTTAATACACAAAAATAAGGATTTAATTAATCAAACTATCGCAAAAAACGCACTTAAAAGTTTTTTTTACATTTGCTAAGTAATTAAAGATATTTTTGTTCATTTGATGTCTGTCAATGAAGTGTGACAAGACTAAGATAACATGGCAATAAAAAATGCCTAAAATGTGTTTACATAGCGTAACGGTCTAAAACTGTTTTAAGAAAAATCAAATTTTCTCTTAAAATAGACTGAATTCATAAAACTTCATATGACTAACTCCAAATTTGGTCAAAAATCCGCTGTTGAATTTTTTCCCTTTCCTCATGGGCATATTGTATACACTTCAGTATACTTCCAAAGTCTAATTGCAGAATATGTCCAGACTGCAGGGCGAGGCAGCCATGTGCAAGACGGAATTAATCATTCCAAGCGGCTTGAGCCGCAGACGAGACGCCTGCCTGGCCACCGACGCGTTCGGCCGTGAAACGCGCGCTGTTCGCAGACGTGTGGGAGCAAATGTGACGCTAATTGAATACGGCTAAGTTCTGAATCTACGAACAAATAAAACATGGAAGCTGCACGCCATACTAAATTGCCTTTCAAAAACGGTCAACCTATAAAAATTTAAACCGCAATTTAAAAATAGTTGTGAATGGTCCATCAAAGTTTTGATTGGCTATATTCAATAAATATTTGTCAAAGATTTTGCGCCGAAATATGCGCGGTGTTACAAAAAGCGCTATGTCCTGCCCATCTCTGCACAATTGAACAATCGGTTTTGGGGGCATTTTTGAGCTGGCGTTAGACGTCCGTGTTATATATGGTCGCAGTTCTGAATTGATAATATTTTTGCAATGTTTTATTGTTTCTTTACCCACATTTGTGTATTCCGAGCGGCTTGAGCCGCAGACGAGACGCCTGCCTGGCCACCGACGCGTTCGGCCGTGAAACGCGCGCTGTTCGCAGACGTGTGGGAGCAAATGTGACGCTAATTGAATACGGCTAAGTTCTGAATTGATAATATTTTGTTATATCTATAATTGTGCAATGCGAGCGGCTTATAGCGTAGACTAGACGGCTGTCGCCCACCGGCGCGATCGGCCGTAAAACGCGCGCTGTTCGCAGACGTGTGGGAGCAAATGTGACGCTAATTGAATACGGCTAAGTTCTGAATTGACAATATTTTTGCAATGTTTTATTGTTTCTTCACCTATATTTGAGCATTATGAGCGGCTTGAGCCACAGACTAGACGCCTGTCTCCCACCGCAAACGCAGACGTGTGGGAGCAAATGTGACGCTAATTGAATACGGCTAAGTTCTGTACTGACAATCTTGTTGCAATGTTTTATTGTATCTATAATTGTGCAATGCGAGCGGCTTGAAGCGTAGACTAGACGGCTGCTTGCCCACCGGCGTGTTCGGCCGTGAAACACGCGCTGTTCGCAGACGTGTGGGAGCAAAAGTGGCCCTAATTGAATACGGCTAAGTTCTGTATTGACAATATTTTATTGTTTCTATACCCACATTTGTGTATTCAGAGCGACTTGAGCCGCAGACTAGAGGGCTGTCGCCCATCGGTGCGTTCGGCCGTAAAATGCGCGCTGTTCGCAGACGTGTGGGAGCAAATGTGACGCTAATTGAATACGGCTAAGTTCTGAATTGACAATATTTTTGCAATGTTTTATTGTATCTATATCTATATTTTGTGCATTGCGAGCGGCTTGAAGCGTAGACTAGACGGCTGCCTGCCTACCGACGCGTTCGGCCGTATAATGCGCGCTGTTCGCAGACGTGTGGGAGCAAATGTGACGCTAATTGAATACGGCTAAGGTCTGAATTGACAATATTTTTGTAATGTTTTTAACCGACTTCGAAAAAGGAGGAGGTTCTCAATTCGACTGATTTTTTTTTTTTTGTTGTATGTATGTTACCTGATATCTCCGAGAATAGTGAACCGATTCTAAAATTTCTTTTTGTGATCGAACGTGTATTACCCCGAGATGGTCCCATTGGCACCAAGTTGGGGTCTGATGATGGGATCCTGGAGAAATCGAGGGATCTCTTCAAATGTTATAGGTATATGTATGGCGGTTTTGGTAATTTTCATTCATTTACAAGAATTTCCATTCAGAAAGTAGGATTTGAGGAAACCAATGATGGAAACAAATCGGAAATCTTGGAGAAACCGGTTGAAGTCGGTTTTTTAAATTTTTAATTTTATTGTTTCTATACCTATATTTTAGCATTCTGAGCGGCTTGAGCCGCAGACGAGACGCCTGCTTGCCCATCGACGCGTTCGGCCGTGAAATGCGCGCTGTTCGCAGACGTGTGGGAGCAAATGTGACGCTAATTGAATACGGCTAAGTTCTGTATTGACAATATTTTATTGTTTCTATACCCACATTTGTGTATTCAGAGCGGTTTGAGCCGCATACTAGACGCCTGTCGCCCACCGGCGCGATCGGCCGTGAAACGCGCGCTGTTCGCAGACGTGTGGGAGCAAATGTGACGCTAATAGGATACCGATTGCAGCATTTGTTACGGAAAATATAAATATTTCTAACTGTATTAACCCTTAATCAGGTTGTGCACTCATAGATACCATTAAACTTTTTTTTGACTTGCCGAAAGAATACAGCGGTCACTAGTTAAACGTGATTACGTAGTCTATCTCGCCTGCGAGATAATGGCGCGCACACAAATGTGCTGGACTTAGGGTTGCAAAAAAAAAGTTTTTTTTTGGCTTAAAAAAAAAACAAGAATATAAATAGTAGATTGTACAACAAGTGCATAATTTCTATCCGAGGCAATTTTTTTGGTCTGAGCGAAGCGAAGACCAAAATAGTAGACGAGGATAAAAATGGACATTTATGCCCGTGTTGTACACTCTGCTTTTCACTTCGTTTGCGAGGAAAGTAACATTTTTCACTGCAATTTACACAACCAAGTTGTCGTAAAGCGAAAGAAGAAAAAATATACAACCAATACCCGCCAACTCATTTTTTAATTATTTTTTTTAATTTTCAACCTGTGATCAGTGCTTCAGATGCTCGATTTTCTGCCAAGTCAAACATTTCAGAGCATTTTTGAACGATAATCGATATCTATTTTATGTGATTTACTAAATTTAATGAGAGAAAATACAGAATTCTAATATTGTAATATATATTTAACCAATTTTGTCAGTTATACTATTTTATTGCTTAATAAAATTGTGCAATATGTTTTAACTGTTTGGCTGTTGGGACCGATTACCTTAGCCCATCTTCGCCTTAGAAAACAATTTTACTTTTATGCTCTAGAACACGAAATGCGATTTTATGTCGTCTACGCACGACATAAAGGTGCACTTTTTGAGCATGAGAAGTGAAAACGGTTTTTTTTTTTCAAAATTTGCAAGGCAATTAATACTTTTTTAAGCAATTACAGCTTTTTTTTACCTTTTAACTTATAATAGTTCTTACCGTCAACTATTAAACGAATATAATTGAACAACTTTGATTTTAGGTTTATAAAACTAACATTAACGAAATCCGTATTAGACAGTTTACGTATCACGTACCCACCAAGTCTAAATATTTTTTTTTGCTTTTAATGCTGAATAATGTTGTTACAAACTTACATAGCACAGACATACTTACTTTAATAAATCACAAAACACCGTTTCTGTTAGTATTATTTAAACACCTGAAAAAAAAAACATTTTTAGAAAAAAAGCAATGGTGCTTGGTTTTCTTCTTGTCTTTGTTCAAAATTTTGAAAAAAAAAAAACATTTTTTTTCTATTTACAACCCTAGCTGGACTGCTTGGGTACTAGTTAAAACCCCCATAATATATTTCATCCCGTTTTACATATCTATACACAAAAACATACGTACTCGTACATATACTCTATTATATATATCAGGGATCGGAACCGGTTTTTTTTCAAAAACCCCGAAATAGACGAATATTTTAAAATGTTTTATACTCTTTATGCAGTACTCAAAATGTTATGAAATTACCAACAACGTATTTTTAAATTACTCCTTTAACAAATAATTTATATACTGAAGAACGAAAAAGAACGGAATTCGAACCGTTCTTTTGTATGGAGAAAAAACCGGTATCCGATCCCTGTATACTGGTGAACTAATATATCAGTATTTAACTGTAGGCACTCAAATCAAAGCTGGTATACAAATCTTGTTCCCAACACAACATTATAGGTGTTTAGGGAAGATTGGTTACAATATAGCCGCAATCAATCCCAGAGCCGTCCTCCGGGAACGCCTGAGAGAATCGTTCAATCGACGTCAGATATATCTATACACGTTTGTATCTTATTCCATTGTAATAAGGTATACATGTGTAAAGATATCTTTGAAATCGACTGTTCGAAAGTCGACGCAGTTAAATACAGCCTTAGAACTTGATATTTTAAGCTCAATATTGAATGCGGATTGTAATAGCAATTAAAAAGTGGCGTTTAGATGTAGTTGTATTCCGTGATTTTGGGGAATTGATGACAATTTGGGAGAAACAGTCAATACGATGTGCCACGGTTGCTAATATGTTTTTGTTTTTTACTATTTTGTAATCCTCTCACATACTCGTATTATATGGTATATTGCCATTGCCGGCGCTATACATAGGTATTAGGTACATTTGGGCAAAACCACATGACATTATTCAAAACAGAATGTGATGCTCATCCTCGATCCTGCAGAGATCCAGACAGACTATTGCCTGAGGGTCCTTAACGAATAATAGGAAAAGCTGTTTAACGATGTCTATAAAAATATAATTATAATAAGATACCAGCTGAAATACGATCGTTAAACACCTATTTAAAAAAAAGTTGTTTTAATGGCTCTGTAACAAAACTTTCTATAGTGTTAAAGAATTCTTGGACAAGTAGCAATTACTTGTATGGTTAAGTATGTCTTAATTTTATTTATAGTTCCCTCTTTTGTACTTTCGGTTAAACATGTAAACCTACCACTTTAAGCTCGTTAACACCTGTATCTGGTAATGTTTATTGC